>JADDOH010024562.1:0-101059 GCA_016648135.1 Agrypnia vestita | reverse complement strand
GTACACATTGCCGCTTTGTACTTTATATTTTTAATTTCTGTACTCATGTTTTGGTGCTATTCCGGTACTTTTAATAATTTGCTACTTGTAATTTATATTGTTTAATGTATGTTCTTTTAATTTTATGATATAATTTTTTCATGTAAAAGCCTATACGCATTGCTGCTCGTTACCTACTCTACATTTTTAATTTTTATACTCATGATTTGGTGCTATTCCTGAAACTTTTGATGTATGTGCTTTTTGAAATTTATTTTATACTCTTTATGTAAAAGCCTAATGGGCGTAAACAAATAAATAAAAAAAATAAATAAATAATTTTATTATCATCTCGAATATTTGATATCCACTCTCCGGCAAATTTTAATATAGTTTAAATCATCTTAATATAATTTATCATTATAATATAGTTTAGGAATAACGGGATTCTGTAATTTCTACAAGTATAAACAACCCCAATCTTACCAAATCCATTTTATGTAGTGAAAGACGCGGAACTTATATTCTTCCTAAAATGTAAAATGAACCCGGTCTAGATGAAACATCCTTATTTAGTTTCAGGGCAACGAGGTTTACGCGTTCCACGAGGAATATGATATAACCCGATCTAAACGAAGGTAATTTTATATAATTTTAGGACAACGGAACTTACAAATTTCATAAAGTATATCGTGAAGCCAATCTAGGCGGAGACACTACGTATATTTTAAACAGAGTAAGACTTTAAGTTTTACCATCAAGCCTAATACACCGCAAGAATGTCCTAGGCATAGTAAACAAAATAGCGGTCAAAGCTGTAGTGTTTCTATGTTCACACGTTTTAGCTCGAAACGAATACTATAATTTTCACATTTATAATACAAGACGCGAATTTCTAAACGAATCATTTTAAAATAGTTCTGATTGAAATCTACATGTTTCATATTTATTAAATGAAGGCGCGAATTCTAAACGAAACACTAACATTGCTCAAAAACGGGACCCTATATTTATATATGCTTAAAATGAAACGCGAATTCCCGAATGATAGCATTTTATATAACTAAATGTAACGAAATCTTATATAGTTTATAAATAAGAAGACCCGGCCCCAGGCGGTTTTTATATATTTTCAATATAACGAGGCCCTATAACATCTTTATAAGTATAATACAACCCCGGTCTATCGAAACAATGTACTAGAGGTTTTTATATGTTTGAATACATGATATACGTTTTTTTATACGCGTTTTTATACGCGAGATTTACGTTTTCGTACAATACAAAGTAACCCAAATTATACAACCGCGAAGTTTACATCACTCCTAAAGTATAACCAGAACTAATTGAAACATTTTTTCATAGTTTAAGTCCGCGAGGCAAATATCTTTCATAAAATATAAAATAACCCGAATCAAATTAAACATATTTTTACCTTATAGACTTTCCCCAACGCGCGTAATAATCCCGGCCACATGAAACGTTTTTATATGTTTTAGTAGCGCGGGACCTATGTTTTCCTATATAATATAAGATAACCCGGGCCGAACGGAAGCAATTTTATATACTTTATAAAATAGTGAAACTTGTACTTCTGTAAAACCGCAAATAAACCCCGACCCCCACGAGACTATTTTATATAATTTTTTTAGAATAATGAAATCTCATACGTCTGTAAAATTGTAAATAAACCCCGATTCTCACGGAATTACTCTATATAATTTTAAACGAAATGAAAATCTAGATTATTATGGGCTGAACCTGATACCCCGCGAGATCAGCTATATATATTTTTCACTAAACGTATTTTAATCCCAGAATTTATTCGCTATAATTTTAACGGACTCTTACTATTAAACATAAACAAGAGAAATTATTAAAATAACTAAATATCCTTTCAATAACTAAAATAAATCCGGTCTAATCGAAACATTTCATATAACGAAATATTATATGCCTTACAAATGTAAAAATTAAAATGTGACCAAGTTAAATTAATTAAATTTTAGCAAAAAATAGGTAATTTTATAAGACTTATTTAAAATCGAATCTGTTAGTAACAACCCTTTTATCTTTTAACAATTTCCCGCGTGTTTAGCATAAAATAGGTATCTTTATAACGAACGCACAGCTAGTTTCCAGAGATCCGCCAATACTATACTTAGTAAAACGAGAATTTAACTAAATTTGAACTCTACCGTTTCCTGAAATTCTGCGAATATTATTCTGTGAACCTAGTAAGACGACAAAATAATTAACTTTATAGAACATAGTGATTTCCGAAGTTCCGATATGCCAGATTAATTACCTTTATAAAATAAAATCAATCCCGTACTCTGAGTTAAAACTCTTTTGACAGGACCTCGCGTATTTAGCATAAGATAGGTATTTTTACAAGATTTATTAACAATTTCCCGCGTGTTTAGCATAAAATAGGTATCTTTATAACGCACAGCTAGTTTCCGGAGATCTGCAAATATCAGTTCTGTATATGCCGGACTAATCAACTTAATAAAGCGCAGTAATTTCCGAAGTTCTAATATGCCAAATTAATTACCCTTTATAAAATAAAATCAAACCCGTACCCCCCTTTTCTTTTAACGTGAGCAACCAACAATGTCGAAGAGTATATTTACCCGTACACAACTTTCACTTGAAATCAAACTATAATTTTCACTATATCCACTGGACACTCCAAGTCGACGGCAACTTTCACTCAAAAAACCAACCGACGCGGATTTCACGTCCCGTAGACGCTTCACACCAACTGCCCGATTTCTGCTGTGTCTTGACATTTTAAACCCCCCCTAGCAGCCAAAGGTCCTAAGTCGTGTGTTTCCAGGATTTTCAATATCCTACTTTCCTTGAAACCAAATTCTTTGTTCCTAAGATTCAATTTGGCAAAAAAAAACCATATCTCCACTCGGATATGTCAGTTGATCCCACCTCCTGTTGCCATCTCTGTCTCCATCCCTGTGCCTATTTGGGACGGACTCAGTGGCTTCGGACGAATTGAACTCGCTTCACAAGCGCGATAATTAATTTTTAATATTTAATTTCTAAGTTCAGTCCATATTGTCGTTTGATCAACCGTAACTACAATCTATCGGGTACTCCCCTAATCATAGTTGATGTTTCTTCATTATCTACCATTATTATGCCCCGTTCCCTCGTATTTTCACTCGTCTTTATCGGAAATTTAACGTTTCTTGGCCGCTATATCGTGGGATCAATTTCCATATATTCACCACGTGCACACTGCATACCTAGATATAACAATCATCCAAAGGTACTATACCTAATTTTAAATTAATTTTGGGCGATCTTTTCTCGTGGGTCACCCAATGAATCCTGTCTTTTTGGCCGCGACTCTCCGCGCACAGGGACGTATTAGCTCCCTCCGTTGCGGAATTTAAACATAATTTGTAACCATTTATTATTATTTTTATTGGCAGTAAGATTGATCCACAAAATAACTATGTTACATAGACAGTGAATATTCTCGAACAATATAATACTGGAAGAGTACTATTCGCTATAACACAATAAACTATTAATGTAAGTTAAATTAAATTTTTAAATTCAGTGGAAGATTTTTAAGATCGTTTTGCTTTTAATTTTTTCCCCAAAACAAAATAAATAAACAAATAAATAAACACACAGATACACACTCACACAACCCACTATTGGACATGTTTTTATTATTCTTTTATCGATTGTATGTATGTGTTTTCGCGTAATTGGCCCAAAACTCTGTGCATCAATTATTGTCTTTTCTTCAAAGATTGATTAATTATATGGCTGTAAGAAACCCAATAAATGAAAACAAATAAAACAAATAAGTAAATAAACCTCCAGTGCCGCAGGCAAGGCGTCGGATTAATTCAGTGCTCATTTATTGCCAAGGCACTGGACGCCTCCGCTGATAACTATATACCGCTCACCATGTTCTTAGAGGTGTGTTGAAAGATTGCTAGTATCTGTCGAATCGGTCTCAAGTAGTTGTCTGTATTTGTACGTTTATCATTATTACATGCTCTTGCTATATCCGTTCCACTTCACATTATTGTTCCTCCCGTCTTCGAATTTCTATCACACTATGTTCTCCTATGTTTTTGGTACTTATATGCTTGCTTTTTACTTGCATTTACTCCTATATATATTTGTTTCATTTATCCATCCATCTATAAGATCCCCATACGCTTTATCCTTTTATTTCATGTGTATATGGGCCGCAAATTCATATTATTTTATTTACAATATTCTTATCTAGATACACTTGTTCCAATTATGTTTTGTGGTTATTACTACCAAACCCGGCGAAATCTGAGCTAGAATAGCCAATCGTATACACGTTACCCGTCCTGTTGAAACTACGCTAACGTCGGACAGGTTTGTAGTGATTACATAGTTAATATATTGTATCTATATTCGAGTATATTATTTTCTTGTCGTGCCATTAATATGCTTACACGTTATCGTTATCTCTTTCCTAACTGTATATACCGTCATTGCACAATTACCTATCTGTTGTAAAAGCCTGAAGAGCGTTAGTCTACAGATAAATATAATAGAATTATAGTTAACTTCTCTACCCGCCTACGTTATTCGACTCCCGCGAAACGAAAATGAGTCATTATTCGCTCCTCGATAGAGCGTCAGTCTACAGATAAATATAATGGAATTATAGTTAAATTTCCTATCTGCCTACGTTATCCGACTCCCGCGAAACGAAAATGAATCACTATTCGCTTCTCGACAGAGCGTTAGTCTACAGATAAATATAATGGAATTATAGTTAACTTTCCTATCTGCCTACGTTATCCGATTCCCGCGAAACGAAAATAAATCATTATCCGCTCAGTTAAGGTCACCCCTCTGGTACATAGTGTACGTTTTATCCGTGCTTCACGGCCAATTCTTATAAATTATTTATGGGCGTTTTCCTCGCGCGATCCCCCGATTAGACCTGCCTTCCTTAGTTTTGCTCAATATTCTGCCTCTCTGTTGCACGGGGATCCACTCGAGATCACGATTAATGACATTTAAGCGGTTTCAAAACCACAGCAAAAAAGGCCATAATTCAGAAACCTCGTGGAACTGTCAATATCATCGTCACCTTAGAGTAGACGTTAATCGGTTTTTTAACGGCTTAAACTGCAATAAACGCGACCCAAATCTACGAAAGCCGTGTTCAGTATTTTTTTTGGGAAGCACATGTGGACCGCTCGGACCGCGCCGATCGTCAACCATTTGTACCAAACGCGGCTTTACCACCAGATTAATATGTTTTATAAGAATTGAATATTAACTGCTCGTAACCTATATCCGATCAATCGCTACTAACTCCGTCCCAATACTAGCGTTTCATCATCCCCAAATTTTTGTAGCGCCAATACTCCGCCAGGTGGGTTTAGCTCAATTTTTTCCCGCGTAGCATTTAAATCATCTTAGAGTTCAAAATAAAAATAATAGAATAAAAAAAAAAATCTATAGAAACAGGCGATTCATCACATGGTGAACTGGTTTCAAAGTTCACAACCTTATTATGCACTATTTATTTTAGTGTCCATGGATTCGGTAAAATATTAGGTAATTGATATACCCCAAAAGAAAGAAAATAACTGAACCCGTTTGAACCAGGCAACACAAACCACGCGTCATTATTTTAACACAAGAACCGATTTTTAACCATTAACGATTAACCATTTCGATAGTAATCGATTTATTTACTAATATAGCTTCTTTCGGAACGTTTGCTTATAAGATTTTGGTATAAAAGGATTAAGTGTAAAAAATAAAAAAATCATTTATTCTATGATTTTAACAAAAGAGACTGTTCTATGATTTTAACAAATAGGCTGTTCAATATTTTTATATTTATATTTTATATTTGTTTTGTATTAAGAAAATATAAAAATATAAATATAAAACATTAAAAAAAAATATAAAAATAAAAATATAAAACACAGGCATTGGACACTAATATAGCTAGCCTTATGTCACATAAAGTTAGTTACATGAAACACCAATACGTTATAAACAAGGAAATATTTTAATTTATATAGTGGTGAAAATCAAATCGGGGGAGACATGCGATGCTAATTTTATTCGCACGTAAAATGAATATAATTTATTTATTAAATCGCAAAAGAAAATATACAAGATATAATATATATGTTACATAAGTATATTATATCCTATAAAGGTATACACATGTACCTGTACATAGATTCGGGAGATGAAAAGTAAGACATGTGTAATAATGAAACACACAACTAAAACTCAAAAAAACTATATAAATTAGTAATTAGTGACTAATATTAATGCATAGCTTTCAAAATAGTAACTCGAATGATAGTTGTATGATGATTACAATATATATCAGATGTTCTTGTGTTTCGATTATCCATTTTTTATTTTATTTTTAGTTGACTTATTTACTTCGGTTACAATTTTTAGTTCGGTGGGTAATAGATTGAAGTATTTAGTAGCTGTATAAAAGGGACTTTTGCAGTACACTGTTTTAGTAATTTTGGGCCATTAATTTATGTCTGGATCTACCATCATAGTTTTGAGTGCATTCATTGAAAAAATACTTCATACTGTCAAGTACAAACTGTTTAACATATAATACAAAACTTTGTCCTAATCCTATTTTTTAAATATTCTCTTTTGCATGTCAAATATTGCTTTGATAGCGTTTTTGTAGCCACCGCCCCACGCAATGATGCCATAGTTAATGGCACTTTCGAACAAAGCATGCTGTAACATTTTTAACACTTAAGAGTCCAGAAGTATCGTAACTTATAGCTAATAAATTGAAAATATCTAACTTTTTTCAACAGTTCTTGAACGTGTACATCCCATTTTAAGCAGCTATCAATATGTATACCTAGATACTTACAACTATCTACTCTTTTTATTATTTAATTATTTATGTTAATTATAGTATCCATCCAACATCCAAAATTTCCAACATCCAAATGTTAGATATACCGTTTTATCAAAATTTAGCGTTAATTGATTATCATTTAACCAGGTACAAACATTTTTTAACACATTATTCATCTTTAGTTGCACATCAAATCAGCTATCACCTGCACAACGTACACCCGTGTCATCGGCGTATGATAGCAAGTGTTTATTATTTACTACTCCAAATATATCATTGATATACACCAAGAAAAGTAACGGACCTATTTTAAAATAGTAAAAATACAGTATTATTACAGTAAAATAGTAAAATAATTGTTGTGTTCAGAATAATATAACATGTATGCAGCATTTATTAAAATATTTACAAAAAGTTATAGCTTATAATAATCACAATACGAGTATATATTTTAGACTTCTTGGACAGTACAGCATAGTGAATGTGTGCCTAGAAACGCCATTTCATGCACTGAACCTCTAGCACCTCCAGGTTTAGAAGCAGAAGCATCTACTTTTCACCACAAATATTAGTTTCAATCATCGTCAACGGTTGCTTGAATAGTTATTTTTGACTTTGGCGAAGTCCGATCTAGTTTTTGTAAGTTTAAAAGTAACTAGGAATATTCTTGCGATAAACGAGTATACCTATTCCGGGGTTGCATCTTTATGAACAAAGATTATTTCTTCTTCAAAAAGAGCAAATAAATCGTGATTCGATATAATGTTCCTCTTAAAAATATTAATATACCGCTGTGAAAGAAATCGGTAACTTTATTAATGAATGCAATTTTAATTGATGGCATCTCGTCAAAAAAGAAAAATCAGACATTATTTTTATTTTTATAGAGGTATTACTTCCCAGCACGACATCCCGAATATAATTGCAGAGTCGTGCTACACCAAAAGGCAAGGCCCGTTTAAATAAACCGTTGTAAAAATACCAGGGTACAAGAACACCGCTTCTTGTCACGTGTTTTAGTTAATTTGAATATATTTTGTTCTTAATGAAGAGTGATCGGTTTTCCGATGTGTAGTTCTATCTTAGCATACAAATTGCAGTCGCAAAGGTCCGTTTACACGATCCCTCCGGGCACGTGTTACAACGGCGCGTGATAGGAGGTATCTGCTTATGTATGTACGAGTAGGTACTTCACCCATAGCACAGATAATATTGTTTCCCGCCTCGCCGTGGGTTCAGCGACCGGATATGCTCTTCCGCCACAATGCACGACATGTCTGCGCTTGCAGGGCTGGATTTACCACGGGGTCCCCAAATTGTCAGGGGCCCCGATAAATTTATATATTCTATGAGAATACTTACATGTACACTGCGACGACAAACAGTAGTGGCCAAAACTACTGCTTGAGAAAACGAAGATCCTCAATGGATGGTAGATTATGATGGTAAACAAAATATTTAATACGTTCGCAACCAATTGCTGAGGTGGAAGATCATTTTCCACATAGCAACGAATTAAATTAAACACGAATTAACCAAACAATTAAAATTAATTAAAACAATTAATTAAAACTAATTAACCAAACACCATTGGCCAAAATAGATTAAGTTGTTAATGGAATCGGTGTTAACTTTATAGACGTTATTCACGATGATCATTAAAATTGATGTTTATAAAACTCTACTTTAATTTAATTATACATTATATTTTATTTTAGTCGAGTTTCGAGAGTGGTAGAATCTTTCATCGACAGGTGAAGTATTAAATTAACTACAATCAAATATAGAAAACACAATATAAAATGTAGGTACAAATAATTAATTTGCTACTGATAAAAGGAGCCGGAGTTACTGGTGTAAAGTGGAAGAATGGTTACAACGGGAAAATTGAGAGGAGAGGAGAAGAGTTGGTGAATGTGATATTGTTAAGCAAATTAATACCTCAACTAGGAGCTCAAACTTCTTTTATTTCAAAACTCAAAACTTTGTTATCTTGGGATGGAGAAGTTAAATGGTACTCGAATAAAAATAATGATTATTATCCATGATGCGGTTCGTGAATTCAGAAAAATTATTACTAGTCATACAACAACAATGGTATTTTAGTCTAATGTAGAGATTTCTAGTTCGTTGTGTTATGTATTTCCTAATTTTATAATCTCCGCATGAAATTTTGGACTTCACGATTTTCTAAATGTTTTTGACTTTAAATTGTAAAGTAACGCGCCTAAGTTGTTATTAATATAATACACGGGGCTAATATGGGGAGGGAGAAAATCGATTTTTGTAGTAGGTAGATATTGGGCTTGTATAAAGTATTTTCCTCCGAGAAAACGAATAGGATTGCCCAAGGGTTCTGCTTTATCACCCATCCTGATAAATTATATGTTTTTAAATAATCTTGAAATATAATTATTTAAGTTTTTAAATTGTATCGCTGTGTTGATGATATTTTTAGATTATATCCGACCCTGGCTACAAGTACACTGCGCCATCTGTTTTAGCATCTGTCTTTTGTTTTTTCTTTCAAATAGACATTCTATCACACCAATATTTTCTTAAATAAACCGAATTCTTCATTGAAAACTCGAGTTGACTGGTATAAAAGCGTGTCTGCTAGAGTAAGTAGTTCCAGGTTGAGCACAAAAGAAATCTGGTCCGCACGAAACTCCTAATTAATTATTATGAAAACCAGCGCGTCAATGACTACTGAACCATTTAACTCTGTCGATTGATCGAGTTTCGATCTGAAAAATTCCGTTATATTTAATTAATTGTTTAACAAAGTAATCAAAAGGCACAATGGAAATGGATTTCACGTGAATATTTTTTATGTAAAAATATTCCAGTTTGAGCGCTGCTCATTGAAAGGCCCCGCCCACCATGTTATTTTTTTATGAGCGGATGCTCTTGTATTAGTTTCATGTTTGTAATTTTTTCGAAACCACTATAAATAACGTTCAATTTCTGATGGAACACTAAATTTCTATAATTTTAGCTATGGGTACTCACTGAAAGTCCATTTTAAATTGGTAGTGTATTAAATATATAGCAGTCGATTTCAAATATTAAATTAAAATATACTTTTTACAAGTACACTTAGTCTATTGATTTAAATTTCTGATCTAACAAATGATAAAAGATTCACGCTGAATTTATTGGAATCAAATTTGTTCCAAAATTATCAACAAAGAGCTCCAGCTGAGTAAGCAATGGATGCCATTAGAGCCATCTTTCAAATTATTTGTTTTGAAACAACGATGCAACAGTAGAATAGAGTACAGTTTCCTATAAAATTTCGGGCAGCATTCACGTGAAATTCAAATTGAGACCTAAACATTTTTTTTTTAAATATGATATTTCAATCTTTCGAAAAGATCTCTGTTATATTGGGACGATCTAAACTACTACAAAATTTACTAGTATTTGGAATGTAAAGTATGCAAACACCTACTTGGTGTAATAAGTAGAGGAGCGTTCACAAACCGCATGATCAAGGGAGGGAGAGGCAGAATGCTATCCGAGCTGCGTAAAGGCAGGAGGATCAGATGCGACCTACGTAATTCTTCGTTTATTCTATTTGGCAAAATAAAAACCGTATGGAATATGCCACAGCACAGAGATATTTATTTCCATAGTTTGGTGGTTAATACTTTTGTATTTTAGGTACGCTTTTTTTTTCTTTTTGGCTACAAACTACTACAAACATTTATTCTATTTGGCAAAATAAAAACCGTATGGAATATGCCACAGCCCAGAGATATTTATTTCCATAGTTTGGTGGTTAATACTTTTGTATTTTAGGTACGCTACATATTCACACTAGCGAAGGGAAAAACTTCATTTCAAAATGAAGACTACAACACACACACGTTCACCAGTTTGAAGACTACAAAGTGTACACTACAATTGTAGTACTACGAAATGAAGTGAAGTAAATGAAGTGAAGTAATGAAGTAATTGTAGTATTAATGAAGTGAAGTAATGAAATGAAGTAATTGTAGTATTAATGAAGTGAAGTGAAGTAATGTAATGAAGTAATTGTAGTATTAATGAAGTGAAGTAATGAAATGAAGTAATTGTAGTATTAATGAAGTGAAGTAATGTAATGAAGTAATTGTAGTATTGATGAAGTGAAGTAATGAAATGAAGTAAAGTGAAGTAATTTACAAAAAAAAAAAAAGGTCAACGACAAAAATATTTAAATAAATGACGATATTTTCTCCAAGGTAACATTTGGCGACCTAAAAAAAAAAAAAAAAAAGGTCACCAGACAGATTTCACGTAAAAAATACACTATTTCAAATGTGTTTCTCATACTTTCGATAACTTTGAAGTGTATGTACTTTGTAATGTTCACTTTGAAATGAAGTGTACTATTTGAAGTTTATACTTTCAATAACTTGTGGTGTTTGTAGTTTGTAGTGTGCACTACACATCAAAATATGCGAAGTGTGCACTTCAATGTAGTGTAGTACTACATTGTAGTAGTGAGTACAGAGCGGACCCATCACTAATTCACACTGCCGTGAGTATACATGTGATTTGTAGAGCAAGCCGACGCACTATGGAAAATCGAGGTCTGTTTCGGATCAAAAGTCAATAACTCTTTTATTTCTATAGGTATATGCATAAAATTTTGCACACATATAAAGTAGTCTATAAAACTTAAATGCATATAATTTTATTTTAAATACATTTTTTATTTACATACAATTTAATATATTAAAAATAATCAAGACAAAATTTAAAATTGCTTAAATTTTTATTTACAAATATACAATTTTACTTATAACGTGTTCTTAAACTAATTATAATATTATATTATATACCTAATTTATCCATAATCAAATAAACAATAAAGAAAAAAAAGAAAAACATTCAATCTAAAGTGCTTACCCACTTAGATGTCCATGTCAAGTCTGTCCACTTTATCACATTAAAAGTTAATTTCGTGTTTAACTTTGTAGGACTAGATATAAAGTATTATACAGTTCTAAAATTTAGAACAACTAAAATGTTTTAATTTAATTTAATAAAATTATACCCACTTTAAGCTATATAGACTATTTTATATTTTTGCAAAATTTTATGAATATACGTCTAGAAATAAAAGAGTTATTAAACAGACCTCGATGTTCCATAGTGCGACGTGCCGCGCCGCGCCAGCCCAGAATCAATGTACGACAAACATTGGGCACCCGGTAACTATACTCAAGTTCGCTTGTGCGCGGGACTTCATTCGTAATAGGACTGCAACAAAAAAAAAATCGCTCTTCATAGTTTTTTTACGCAGCAGGTATTATTTGTTTCAATTCTTCAATTGAATAATGATTGAGATCTTTTCTGAGTTTTCTTACTGAGAATTTATTTTTTATATATATTTTTAGAGTTTAAATTATGTTTTTTTATACTAATTCTTATGCAGCGTCGTCTTATAAAAGCAATATCAGTCTTGTTCATTTTATACCCAAAAATTTTAAAAATAGTTTTGGTCTGAGAAAAAAGTAAAAAAAGGCTTCTAGAATTAATAAGAAAAAACTACGTTCCACTTTAAGGGGCTGTCAATATAAAATTTAAGTAAGGCAATATGGCGGGAGGGAGAAATTCAAAAAAGTTCAAAATGGAATCGCGTGGTTTACGGACGCTCCTTAAATAGTTGCATATTTTAATTTTCTTGATGTGAATCCATGATGTTCTATTATTCTAAATAAAAAATATTCTAAGTCCGATTTTGTTAATTGTCAAAATAGTTTATTGACATATAAGAGGATTAAAAAAAAACGCCACTATGCATACAAAGAAAATACATTTATCTAGTAAAGAGTGCCAATTTCACGATTGATAACTGATTTCAAAGATTATAAGTTATATATTCAGATCCCCGATCTGAATTTAAAATAAATTACAAAAATCTAAATTTCGACTATTGGATAGTGATGCTTTTGTTTTTAATCCCCTCATATTTGTTATTATATATTTTCATATTATAGTTGTATTGACATGGTGCTGAAATATAATCTTGTACGCGATCTATTGGTATCGAAGTTTCCTCCTAGATGTAGGCAAAATGTAGAACAACTAAATCCAAATTTTTGAATTTGTATAAATGTGATTTTAGAGAAATATAGGACAACTGAATCTGAATTTACAAATTTATATAAATGCGAATTTAGAAAAATATTATAAACAAATTACTAAGCAAGAAATTATATTTATTTAAGCTGGTTCTGGCTATCTACATATAAATAGGTAAGTATAGGTTTTGGTTTGTGTTCATCAACCTTTCACTGTGAATGAAGCTAAAGATTTTATTATCAACATTATTATATCATAATTATCAACATATTATCAACTGTTCTATACCTACTTCATGCTAGCATGAAATAGGTATAGAATAGTGTAGTATATTATTCTATACCTGATTCACGCTACAGGTATACAATAGTTGTAGAACACATAGATCCAGTCCTTTTGCATACAAAAAAATAATGGGAAAAAATAATGCATTGTATTGAAATTCTTTTGATTTTTAACATTTTATTACTATTACATAATAGAACAATTGCTCATCGCAAAGACAGTTAAGAATCATTACATAATCACTAACCATAACACATTTTATTACGATTATATAAAAGAACACTTACTCGTCGCAAAGGCAGTTAAGAATCATTATATAATCACTAACTATAGAACATCTAAAATGACATACTTTTACTATGTATTGGCTGCGAGTTAAGGTTGTGAGAACAGCGCCATCTTGCGTCTTGGTAGCGTTAGTAACAGACATTGTGACAGAGAATTATTTTTTTTTGCTTTTTATTCCCCATTTTACATACCCCCTCATTATTTGCGCCATCTGGTAGCGTTAGTGACAGACATTGTTATACAGAGAAATAAGTATATATTTTATATGAGTTTTTCATAAAATAGTTCATAGAAAAAGAATTATTAAAATAGAATTATTCCTTATAATAAAAATTAAAACAAATGGATGAAATCTGAACATTTGCTGATTTAAAAAATAAAACTTCCTTGAAAATAATATTATTCTTTGCACATTACTTTCAGAGGTGAAACATCTGATTGGCGAGCCAGACTTTCGAGATGTGTCTCTCCGCTGGGATTATGATTTGCCTCCATCAGAGGAAGACATAGACGGGAAAACGAGCGAGCCTCCCATTCCGAAAACATTCCAAGTTCACTACTGCGAGCTGCAGGCCTGGGGACCACACCGCTGCCGAAATACTGTAAATTATTATTTACACTCATTTTTATGAATTACCTTTAGGTACCCTCTTTAACCGAAACGTAGCAAATAAAGTGGCAAAAATCCTTGTTGAGGAATGTAAACAAAGTATTTTTTCTTCTCAATTTGATTAGCTATCTACTGATACTCGATTTATAAGAATTAGAATCAATTATTTAACTAACTTTGCATAACACGCACAGAATTATTTAGTTATCATTGTCTCTCTAAGAGTTTCGGAAAGAACAGAACTTTCCATCGACCTGATAAATGTAAGTTTACTTCTTCTGAAGGAGTTCTGTTCTTTCCGAAACTATCAATGAGGCGATAATATCTCTAAATAATTATCTGTGTTTTATATACAAAGTTAGTTATAGAATATATTGTAATTAAAATTTCACACCATTGTAGCTGTTAAGTAACTGCCAAATCAATTAATGATTTAATCAGTTCTTTCTCTTAAAAAAAGCAATGGTCTTAACAGTTTTGTGTGTGTTAAATGTATTTTACAATTTGCAAATCAAAAGTAATCAAGCACAGTTTTTTACATTCCTTATTAGAATCCTATTAGTTTCCAACCATGCCCTAAGACCGGAAAATGTTGTTCCTATTATAACAGGGCGATTCCGCTAAAGACGATTCTCGACTCTTAAATCGTATCATCATCAAATATCAACTCTTAAATCACAGTATTAGTTACGTTTTCTGTTGCTTATACAAAGAACAACGTCTAAATTTAATAAAAAAACTATTTTTTTGTACCCAAGTTAATATTTAAATTTTTGACACGCTTCGAAACATTGACATAAGAATGTTTGATTCAATCTGAAAATCGGTGCCTGACAACACTTGTGCAAAACAGTTATTACATCAGTTTGCGGTTATATTTTACCAGTTAATTTTGTAGTGATAACATTCATGTACCTGTTCCTGCAAAAACATTTTATTTAATATTATTGATTTTATATTATAATTTTTTATATTATTGATTTATATTATTGAAAATCTGTTATTAGTTTTTTTATATTATTGATTACAAGAAGCTATTATAAGTCTGTTGCACCCGCCATATAAAAGTTTGGTTTTATCACAGAAATAAAATGCTAACGTTTTGAAACTTGGTAAAAGTAAGAAGAAATCAAATTAAGACTTAAATCAAACGTAATTAAGATTATGTTGTAAGTTGAATTGAAATAAACGTTAATTGGTTGCACCCGCGATCGTGATATTTGAATCGCGGGTATAACATTTTTGACTCCTAACATTATGGTGCTCTTTATCATATTTTATTAATTTATAAAGCCTCGAATGATAATATATGCTGTGTTTAATTAGTGATTTATATTTAATAGGTGTTTTTGTTACTATTTCACTCTATTTTATAGAAAGATCAGCTAAAATGACAGAACAACATCGGAAAGAGACTGCTTCACGGAAATATAGAATAAAACTGAAATAAAATGCAGAACTTCATGCAGACCATCTCCATCGAGAAAGGGTTTTTAATTCGAAACGAAGAGAAGTAATAAAAAGAAAAATGGAAGTAGATGAAGATTTGAAAATACTGACCAGAATCAGATCAAAAGAATAAATGCGGGAAACTAGAATGCGTCGTAAAGAAGAACAAATTCAATAAAAATAACAGGCGCTAGATACAGCAATTCTCTCATGTTGGGAAAGGCAGTGACAAAAGGCATGCCCTAAATGCCCTAAAATTACAAACAGTAAATCAAAGAATATAGTATAATGTATTGTTGCAAATATTTAAAATTGCACAGATTATTACCCAAATACTTTGATAACAGTATGAAAAAAAATAAGGATTTTCATTCATACAATACAAGAGAAGGGTACAGCATAAGACTTCAGAAGGAAAATCAAAACGCCTCACAAAATTGTCTAATGTACATAGGTCTTAAAATCTTCGATAGCCTGCCAAAAGCAATTTAAGACACAGTGAATATAAAGAGGTTTAAATAGGAGTGCAAAAATTTTATTACCTACAAAAACTTTTAAATGCCTAGATTATGGAAAGCAATATGTTTAAACGAAATCATGTTTATATTCCCATCAAAATATGTTTAAATAAATCATGTATTAGCGCACACAACTTTATGTATGGAACTAAATAATTAAGATAAATAAATAAAAAATAGTGAAACGTTATATGTCTGCTAGTCCCACCAAAGCAATTAAAGTTGTAAAAAGAATAGCTACTGAATTCCAAGTTGCTGTATCTGACAAAAATGACTCCGCTAAAGCAATGCCTCAGAAACTGAGGAATGAAGTCAACAGATTTGCGATTTCTATGATAGGGATGATGTTAGCAGATAAATGCCTGAGATGAAAGATAGATGTTAGAGTACATTTTTCTGAAGACAATGACGGTAAATGCTTCCTTGAAATCGTGAATAACATAGCAAACGTTCAATTTGAAGACATTGTTGCAATATTGGGAGCGCCAGAGAAGAAAATTGATGGCAATAATATATTGATAAAATTTTCGGCGAATATTGACGTATTTGAAAAGAAATAACTTAAGTGACAAAAAAGTGTACTAATAAATAATATACATTATTTTGATCT
Source organism: Agrypnia vestita (assembly GCA_016648135.1). Classification (NCBI taxonomy): domain Eukaryota; kingdom Metazoa; phylum Arthropoda; class Insecta; order Trichoptera; family Phryganeidae; genus Agrypnia; species Agrypnia vestita. The sequence continues at coordinate 84,347 of JADDOH010024562.1, read as the reverse complement.
CTTATTTAATTCATTTATGTGCTTATTATGACGTTTATACTCACTGAAGTTAGACGCATTGCACCCGTGATTGCTTTAAAAATGAATAACTTATTGTTTATTTTTGTTTTCTATAACTTTTTTAATTACTCCGGTTGCTTGATTGATCTTTTTTCAAAATATGAAGATATATTATAATAAATGTTTCACAATTAACAGACGTTAGTGTTTCTGTACTAATCTGGGAAGATGGGGCTAATTTTGTTGCACCTGCGATAGCACTTTAAATCTCCCTCATGACATACAGGGTTATTTATAAAACATTAATAACCTCGCAGGACTATATTCCTGCCTTGATTATGAGTCGAAAAAATATCAATAGTTATGGAGATATGCAACATCAAAGTTTGCATTTTTTTTTCAATATTTCTAACTTATTTTTTGTAAAACGTTGGACTATCATTACAGTAACTCATATCGATTACGAAAAATTCATTTGTTTCAATACAAGTTAAATAAAATGATAAAAACCCTGAAAAAATTCCAATTGGAATGTTTTCCAATTGGAATTCGAAGGTTTTTATTTACATATATATGGTCATAATAGCTTGAACATTTTCGACTCGTAATCAAGGCAGGAATATAGTCCTGCGAGGTTATTAATGTTTTACAAATAACCCTGTATATATATTATTTTAATTCTTATAAACAAATTAAGAGAGAACAGGTTAAAATGTAGCCTTTCAAAGAACGATTTCATGAAAAATGTTTTTCATTTTATTAGTAAGAAGCTGTAAATGCGTCTAAATGTTGCACCCGCGATAATGGAATCGCCCGACGCTTAATTTTTTTGACCCCAATTTTAAATGCTTAGGCAAAGACTATATGTATGTATATACATAATGAATTCTTTTTTTAATCTGAAGAAATTTTAGTTTCAGGCCTCCTTCAAGGGGCAAATTTGTTTGGATAAAAATTCTAATCGAAAATAAGTCAATACATAAATGCAATTTATTGTTTATTAATACTTTTAACAATACAATTAATATTCCAAACTTTTTTCATTATAATTGTATTTAAGAGTTGTTAAAAAGTCTGTGGTTGAACTTGAAAGCCTGCAAATAAATTGTTAGGATTGTTAAAAAAAACTTTATTGCAGGTGGTCGAGGACCTGGAGGAGATCGGCAATCAAGTATCAAGGGGCCATGGGACTGTCAGTTCTCACAAGAAGGGACGATGGGGTCGCTCCTACTCAACTAGGATCGGCGGACTCCGCATGGCCACCACATACTCTTTTGAAGTACGTCCCGTACAGGGAGGGCCCAGAGGACGCACTGCTAAGGGAGAACTACCAGCCAGATCAATCATTGTACCAACTAAAGGATGTGAGCATAATTTTTTCTCGATAAATATTTACTTTGTGCATTATTGACTACAATGACCACCCAGTTGGATGAGATAATTTCATTAGTGTAAAATAAAATTAAACATAAATTGCATATTTAAAAAAAATCCTTTAATTTAAAAGTGTCAAACTAGTTTTTAATAATTTTGGAACAAAATCAGAACATTTTCTGTTAACAATGTGAGGTTTCAAATTTACATAGAAGCCTGCCTACTTTCTGGAATTGAATTTAATTACATATATATTGTTGAACGCATGAGAAGTAGGTGCCTACTTAATTTGGAAGTCGGTACCTACTTACTTATATCTCTTTCATAAAAAAGTTCATAGGATTTTTTTTTAATTTGGCAATGGCGTAACCACACACCACATACTGCGTTTTTGTAGCAATAATAATATAGATATAATTGCATCTCTTTCATCTCAGAATCATCAAATGAATATGTTAAAAACTAAAAATTCTCAGTCTTTACTCAGTTATTGTTATTCTAATTCAAGTTTCTGCAAGAGCAACACAATGCCTCCCGCATGCTAGTGAAGTGGAAGTATCAACGGGTCCACATTTTGGTGGGCGTATCGCAGTAGAGGCGGCAGATGGAGAGCGTTGTGCGGTGGCCGGCGACCCTGCCAGCGGAAGGGATACCTACACTCTAAGGATAGATCATGAGGAGTGTGGTAGCGAGGTTAATGACACAACTGTGGCTACATTTGTCATCGTACAAGAGAATCTCCCTATCCTCACACATAGTACACGAAGGTATGCTAAGTTTAATGTACATTATAATATTTAAAAAATATATATTTAAAAAAATGAGGGTTAAAACTTTTTAATTTAAATACAAGTTTAGTCGTAAAAATAATTATTTATACACATTTAATTTAATCAAAACATGAATTAACTCATCCACCTATCTTCCGTTTTACAATTAGTTATTGTTTTATTATTTTATATTGTCACATAAAAATTGCCAGTTTTATAATACAATTAATATTTTTAACATGTTCCGGGCTGACAATGTGCGAACCACGCTTTACATAAAATGATTCAGGTACAAACGCTTCTGGTGCGTTTTATGGTCCTATTTTTATTTATATTGCAACATAGTGAAGCACTACAATGCCTGTCTTTTTAAGTCTTAACAAAGAGATTTTATTTTATTTTTTTTATTTAACAACTTTTAGAGCTTTTACATACATGTAGGTAAGGTATTACAATATAAAGCAATAACACAAGCTACAGTAGGTGTTATGTATAGGTATAATTATTGTGTGTTACACAAGAAGACTTCTTAAACCTCATCAAACAATTGATACCGAGACTACGAACACCAGCACATAAAAATAACCGAGATATTAGAAGTTACTGAGAAGATAGTTAGAAGAACGTTTTGCAAATGACTCCTCGATATTTAATCTCTGTTTTTTATACGTATTTCAATAGACAAAGTTTAGTTATCTTTTAAAAAAATTATTTGAATTTAATAAGATATCTAACTGCTCATATCTATTTGCTAGTCTTTGCAGTAGAGAATTTAAAAAGTAGATAACAAAGATATTTTTCAATCGTTCAATTGGACTTTATAATAAAAGTTCAGGCATACTCTACTCAGGCATGATGAGATAATGGGTTAATTTTATAGTGATTCAAAACTTAATTAATTTAAAAATTGTCCCATTTCGGTAACACGATCAATTGCCCATCAGTTATTTTTACCAATTTTCTGTTTAGTCATGAAACAAATCTTATTTACACAATATTGTTGATGTAAAATGTTAAAAATATTATTTATAGATTCCTGGTGTTGTGTTCCTATAAACCAGAAACATTGACAGTTCGAGCTGGTATTAACCTGCCATCTAATGGAGGGAATCCAAATGTAAAATACTACCGGCCAAATTCAGGACAGGTAGAACCCTTTGACATCCAAGATGACACGATTAATGAAGTTCAGCCGGCAAGATTAGCTGCTCAGATTGCAGAACCATCCACAGGTATATTAGTATAAGTTAATTAGTTAAATGTTTATTCCAAAAAATATCTGATTAAATTTGAATTGTTTTAATTAGTATTAATTAACTATCCGTGGTTGTATGTAATGATAAAGAAATTTACTGTTCATTATCTATGTATTTTAATAAATATTCTGTACGTGTATTTAAAAATGTCAATATTAAAAGTAGTATTTTATATACAGGAAATACCGCACAAGCAGTCTTAATGGTAATCCTGGTAGTGGCAGGCCTGGCTGGAGTAGCTCTGCTGGTGTGGAGGATAATACCAGGATCAAAAAATGATTCAGACACCGTATCCGTTGCATCCTATGAATCATCAGGATCAAGGCACACCATACAAGCTTTAGACAACCAATCAGATACCGCATCTATCTATTCCATTTCTCTTTCCGAGTGTGGACACTGCGGAGAAAACAATAAACAAGAGACAGATTTGGATAATACATCAGAAGCTTGATATATTCAGCTATATATTTCAATAATAACTAAATGAATCAGAAAGCAGCCATAATCTAAATGCATGGAATAGTAAATGCGAGCCTTTTTAATTATGTCCACTCTCAAACATTCTCGCACACAGTTCACTTTCAAGCACAGTCTATTTCCAATAAACATATTTGATTTCTGCAATCTGCAAGCCATTTTTGTGATTTTAAATAGCTCATTAAATAATATAGCTTTTATCTCATTTAGCATCTCCATTTCACAATACAAAGTTAAGTCAAATAATTACAGTTTTGATAATGATAAGTATATTCCTAAAGCAAAATCAAATTGAAAACATATGTGTACATGGAAAACCCTGATAGAATATCTTAGTTATATGATATGTACTAATAACCATATGCATTAATCATAACATGTTTTAATAATGATAAGGATATTCTTAAAGCAAAATCAAATTGAAAACATATGTGTACATGGAAAACCCTGATAGAATATCTTAGTTATATGATATGTACTAATAACCATATGCATTGATCATAACCATAATATTCAACAAATAAGTTCATATCCATGTAGATACATAATAAGAACCTTAGAACCCAAATTTAAGTCAACTTTAATTCTTGATTAATTAGTTGATATCTGATAAAAAAATTGTTTTAGTAATTTATTTTAGAAATAAAATAACATTGTTTTGTTTCTAATGTATGTAATTATTTACGTATAAATTATGCACATTTTTCAGCTTTTTAAACGAGTTAATAATATGTTGCATGATATAAAAAATAAAATAAAATTTTGTCGATTAGTGCAGAAAATTATTTTCCCCTTCTGTAGTTAATAGGAACTATGCACTATTCAATGGTTACAAAATGAAATTCGAAAAATTACTGCAATTGTATTTGATTTATTTTATGTTACCCATTGATAATCCTTAATTGTAAGAGTATGGACAAGTGTGATCATTAAAAGTTAAATGATATATGTGATAAAGTTAAGTTTCATGTATTTAATTAATATTAATTTGTAATAATTACTTATAGTGACCAAAGAATAAAAACAATAAAAATATATTATGATTACTTATTGATGTCTATCTATCATATACATAAATAACAAGTATATCAAAGACAAGAATCGATCTTCTTATTTTTTCTACACATTCCAATACAACTTTTTTTACTCCCTTTCTTTTAACTCGTGGCGTCTGGTTGCTTGTCTGACGCAAAAACTTTGGATCGATTTTTAACCCTTTTCCCGTGATCGAATCGAGCTGAAACTTTGCAGACAGACTCGTGGTGACGATCAAGAAGATCTATCAAATTTTCGTTAAAAAAAATTAATAATTATAGTATAATTTAGGATTTTTCAAATTTTTAATGGTTTTTTCATACAACTTACTTAGTTGTATGAAAATATTCCGACGCATCTGGTAGACACGAAACCCGAAAATGAGAAAGGGAGTATTGTAAAAACTTGGTTTTTATGGGTGTGTTTTTATTTCATGGGGTGTCTAAATCGTACAATTTCAGTGAGTGCACTAGGAAGAATCCGTTATTACCAGTTCTCATTGTCAGTTACCTATTATACTAAGTAATGAGCACTGTATTGCGGGTACAAGTTATACAATGAACTTTTCCAGCAGGTTTATAATTCTTGGACATGCGTAGTAAGAGGTTTCGTCCTACTCATTGTTTGATCGCAAATAAGGAGCCATGATTTCCTTCATAATGCTGTTTAATTCTTCAAGTGCAATCTGAGCATGCAATCTTACAGCGGCATCTTCTTTTTCATCAGTATAAAGTTGCTTGAGAGTCCTGTACATGGGAAGAAGTGCTTCCTTTAAAAATAGTAATGATTCTGTACCGAGACCCTTTATTAGACTGGAAATAACCATTACAGAAGCACGACGGCATTCTGGCGATTTATCTGATTGTATTATACTGTGCATACAACTTAGTATCTGAAAAAAGATTTAAAAATAACAAATAAGTTTCCCGGTATTCTATAAGTGTAAAACTAGTACAGTAAACCCTTGTTATTTTGAACCCCGATAATTTAAAATTTGCTGTAATTTTAAATTTTCCAAATCCACAAAATATTAATTTCATAGTAGATTAGCCCCGATAATTTGAAAACCCGGGAATTCGTAATTCGAAACAATTTTTAGCAACTTCGTATTTCGATTTTTCGCAAGCGAGGATAACAAATATGTCCCAATATTTGGGACTTTAGTAAAATAAATATCGCGATATTTATATTGGCACAATAAATATTGCATTTTTGATATGGTTTCTTGAAATATGCAGAAATAAAAATCAATATGTTTTATGTCGCATAATTAATTTATTTAACAAGTTATAAAAACCAATAATGCACGCGGCTTTTGATCGCACTCACTTTGCAGGGTGTTCTTTATGTATTTTGAGGTACATTATGGAATGCACTTTATTTCTAGATATTATGTCGCAATCCCTAAAATTGAGGAATCTTACGGCTGATTTTTTAAGTTGGCTGCTGTAATATGCGCATATAATTTTATTTTGTGCTAATTTCTTACAGTTGACCACATTTAAAATAGTTTTTCACTTTTTAAAATCCCATTATGGTGCAACCCAGCATTGCAAAGCCGAGTTGCCTTTAGCATTCAAAAATGCCAACCTGGCGGCGAATGAGTAGGACCGATATAAGATCTTTTGCTTATAAAACGGTCCTGGGTAAGCGGTGGGTCTGCCCTCATCCATCCCTCTGCCATTACATACGGTGCGTGTTCACCTTTTTAAATTTGTAAGAAGTTATTACTGACTTATCTTATTATTTCATGTATTTGTGGACGATTTTATTTCTTATAACTATGCTGTGTGTTATTCTGAGGCAGAAAAAAGGCGAAATCAATTTTTTTTCTACCTTGGATTTCAAATTAACGGGGTTCCACATCTTTCGAAATGCTTTTTTTGGGTCCATTGAATTTCGAATTAACGAGATTCTACTGTATATACAAAATTTATAATATTGTTTGTTTCTTTTACCTGGGTAAATTATTTCCCTACCACCCAGACAATCAAAAATCTGCAGTAACTATTGTGATTATTGCCTGTCATTGTCAAGAGTTTGGGGTCTGGTGCGGGGATTGAAGATTGAGAGGAGAAAAATATGTCTATATGAAACCTTTTTTGTATACGTATTACATATATATTGAATACATTCCTCAATCACTATGGATTAGCTAATAGGAATTTTCTACATACATCAACAAGACTAATCAGGGTATTACGAATAAAATATTCACCTTTTCCTAGCTGAATAATAGGTACACCACAAATGAAGACTTTTATGATTATTGATGTAATAACAAGTCATTTATTTCTTTTAAACTATAAATTTTTCAATTATATTAACAATAAAGGTTTCATGATTGAACACAACTCAACATAGGAATATTCTTAGCAAGTTGATCAATTGGAATTAATTAGCGTAAGACAATTTGACATAATCGGTCATATTCTGAAAATAGCAATATTGCTATTTCTGTATCTTGATTGTTATCAGTGCGTAAATGACGTAAACCTTTGGATGTCCTCGAATAAACTGTATATAATAAATAATAAACTTAACCCGACCAAAACTGGGTTCCTTTGGACAGCTACCCGAAGACACCAACACCTGTTGGAAAAACTCCCACTCTCTATTTCAAATATTGACATAATTCCCAAAACTAATGTCAAACTACTTGGAGTCTACTCGGATTCAAGCTTGTCTCTTAGTAAACAAATTAATAGCACAACCAGCTCTGCCTTCTATCATTTACGCCGCATTAAATCTATTCGCAAAAGCATCCCAACAGAAGCAACAAAATCAATGCATACGTTATCTCTCGCTTAGATTACTGTAATGGTATCTATGCTTATCTCCCGAAACAAAACAAAAAAAATAAACGGAAATAAACAAATTACAATCTGTATTTAATGCCGCCGCAAGACTCATTACCGGCGTTTCAAAGTTTGCGCACATCTCAAACCATCTTCAAAACCTTCACTGGCTTAGATGTCCAGAGAGGATTGAAAATAAGCTTTGTCTTACAATATTTAAGGCTATTCACAACATGGCCCCTCAATACATAACCGACTTCTGCTTTCCATTCTCTGCAAATAATAAACAACTAACACTTCGCTAAGCATCAACATCTAATACAAATAGGTTAGCTGAAGTAAATCGCGTCCACAAAACTAATTTCGGTGATTGTGCTTTCGCGGTGGCTGGACCAAAGTTATGGAACAAACTACCTAATAAACTGAGACAAACAGACAGCTTACCACAGTTCAAAAAACAACTTAAGACGCATTTATTTAGACAATCCTATAAAAACCTATAGAATCTGACCACAACAGCGCTAGCTAATGTTTTCCACTCCTATTGCGCACTCTGCGAAAACATCTAATTCTTTCAGGCACTCCCAACTATTATAGCACTCCATTTTAATTCCATTTCTTGTATGCCACCTAGTGAATAAGTAATAGTAAATAAGTTTTTTCTTTTCTAGCAGTAAGTTGTTTTGTAAGATAATAATTTTTCTGTGTAAAGCGCCCTTGAGGTGAGTATTCGCGAAAACGGCGCTATATAAGTTATCCAATTATTATTATTATTATTATTGTATAACATTGTAATGCCGTCAACTTTGACCTTTTAAGTTTAACAGGTTTGAAATTGATGAATTCAATCAATCAGAAAGCTCTAAAATGTAAACAATGTTCAGTATGTATTGATATAGTGATTCAAGTGTGTTTTGGACAAATTATTAGATTCTAGGGTCCTGATGTGAATCAAAAAGAGGATTTTGATAGAAGCAATTATTTATATTAGAAAATGGATGAGAATCTAAATAGGATTACTATGAATTAAGAAATAAGATTTAAAAAATAACCAGGAAGAAATTATTAATAGTTTTTTTTAATTTAAATAAAAAATATTAAATTTAAAAAAAAAATTAGGCCGATTTTTTATTTAATGTTACATAAATTTAACCCAGTTAATAAACTTTTATGAATATATTTATAATTATCGTTTATGTTCTGAGAAAATACATAATTAAGTACTTACTTCAAAAATTATGGAACCAAGTTTATATGATAAAACTTGAGCTAACTCTGCCAAGTTGGACAAAGAAGATGCCCTGATCATATCATCAGGATCTCGACACCCACAAAGAAAAGTGTTCAGGAGTATGTTTTTATGAACCACTGCCATTTCACCTACAAACAAAGAAAATTAGGATTAATTTTCCAATGAACTACGATTATAAAAGAACCGTTTATGGAACTCTACCCAGAGATACATTAATAAAAACTAATTTCATGAAATAATAATAAACCATTATTTACAAATTTGTAATATACATATGGGGGTTTAATAAGTTTGGTAAATTTCTATGAAAAGGCAACACGATTCATTTGATGTCACTGCTGGCAAGTGTCACTCTCCAAACTAGCTCAAGTCAAATTTCGGCCAAAAACGACACCTTATTCACATTCTATGAATGTTTGAAGCCAGCAAAGTAGCAGTTGCTACACAAATGAAAAGAAAATGAGATCCATGCAGTCTTTTTTTAAGAAGTGGACGGCCGCCTCGATTAAAGCAAAGTTGGGCGAAGTTCGAGGGGATTCTGCACCAGCGTTGCAGATGGCTTATTTCTAAATAAATATATTTAAACATGGAAACACTGAAGATATAGCGCGCTCTGGATACCTATTTGAGGCCACCACAATGGATATGGTTGAACAAATTTGTGGTATTGTTATGGAAGACTGCCGACTGAAAGTACGCAAGACAATGAGAGTGTAAACATCTTAACCGAGTGAGTGTACAATATTCTGCTTGAAAAACTGCACATGAGAAGCTAAGTGTGCGATGGGCGCCGAAACTGTTGATTAAAAACATAAATGTGAACAACGAAATGAGAAAAAAGTGAAAGTGATTTGCAAGATTTTTTGCATCGATTCGTGACAGGAAAATACGTGGATCCACTATGATCCGAGTCGAAGTAGCAGCCAAAGCAGTGGACAGTGAGTTGTAAAAGTGTGTCAAAAAAGGCGAAATCGATTTTGTCGGCTAGAAATTTGTATCCAATATTTTTTGGGGTTCCCAAGATATCACTCTGTTCGTTTGGTTATCTGATTATTTGGAGAAGGGAATGTAATGACAGAAGCCTATTATGCAATTCTTTTGGACCGTTTTAAAAAAGTGCTGAAAAAAGGGCCAAGGTATCGTACACAAAAGTGCTGTTGCACCAACACAATGCTCCATTCTACAAATTGACCGTTACAATGGCAAAGCTGCATGAATTAAGGTACAGATACACATGATTATTAATGGCATGCTCAAAACTAGCATGCCCTAACAACTGTACACACTTGCTCATTATTAGCATGCTTATTTTAAGCATACTCATAAATAAGCATGCTCAAAGCTAACAATCAAACTTATTAGTGGCATGCTCTTGTCATAGAATAGAGAGGAACTCTAGTTCAAGATTGAAACTTTGTAAACTGAAATAGAAAATTTAAGTGAACCAATAAATCAAAACAGTTCCTGGGTTTAATCAAACACACATGCTTATTACTGGCATGCTCTTGTCATAGAATAGAGACGCTCTTGTTCAAAATGGAAACTGCAAACTGAAATAGAAAATTCAAGTGAACCAATAAATCAAAATAGTTCCCGTGTTTCCATCCACACATTTTTGATTTTAGTTTTTATAATTTTTATTGTAAGATTTGAATCATTCATGTCTTTTAATAAAGTTTCATAAACATTATTTCTTGCTATATTATTTTTACATAGCGGTGACCGAGTATTCCACAGATATTGGTGATTCGTACAAGTCACGAAAAGTAATGTTTTATCATCTCCCCAACACGCCATATTTGTTTTATCTGTCGCGGATTGAGAAGATCGCATTGATAATCGATACTAGCCACGAATGACATAAGCATGCTTATAATAAACAAGCCTGTTCACTCATGCTCAAAAGATACCCCTTCTCATGTGAATGACATTAGCATGCTCATAAATCAACCAGCGGTTAATTTTTGAGCATGCCACTAAGGAGCATGCATTATTACTAGCAATGTGCATACACATATGCCACTAATAAGCAAGGACTAAAGAATGTCAATACTGCGCATGCTCACATGTCACTAATAAGCATGTGTATCAGTACCTTTAGGCTTTACATTGATTTCTCATCCACCCTATTCTTTACAGTTGGCCCCGTGCAGCTTTTTTCTACACCTAAACATGAAAACTTTTCTCAGTGGGAAGACATTTTCGTCAAATGAAGATGCCATCAAAGCTGTCAATGCATATTTTGCAGCCTTTGACAAAAGCAAATTTTTCAACAGATTGAAAGGAAATGAAAATAATCTAGACAAAGTCCTCAATAGAGACAATGCTGAGAAATATTTTTTTCCAAAAAAACAGTGTTTGACTTGCTATTTTACCATACTTATTATCAAGATGTCATGACAAATTTAGTACACTCACCTAGATTTTTTGTAATTTTTACGAGTAATTCACCAATTTTCATTCGAAGCTTAATTGACTCCTCATCCTCATCCTTGAGAGAATTAGATTTATTAGCAACATTTAGAAATTCTTTTGACATTATTTCCAAAACATCATCTGTAGAATACTTGGCCAATGAAGCCAATCCGTTGATCGCAGTTAGATATACATAAGAGTCATCATCTTTCAAATTTTCCTAATAAAATAAAGGTAACATAATAATTACATTTGAGTCACTTGTAGAGTATGTATTTTGTATTCTTTAGTACTACACTTTCACTTTTTAACAAATATTAAAAAAAAAACTAAAAATCTCATCTATTTACAGTAAAATTTTAAAAAACTTACTTGAAATATACACATGACATAATGTTTTTTTGAAACAGTCTCGGAATCCTTGTCTTCAATCAATTTAGTTAATTGCATCAATCCATGAGCTCTGACAGGCAACAGAGAGTCGCAAACTTCCGTAATGGCTTGTTCAAATTTTGAATTATTGCAAACATTTTTAATTTTTTTTTGACATAATAAATCATACACTTCTTGACTCAATAGCTTCACACCCTCGTGGGTTGATTTATCTAGTAAAGTGTTTGACGATTCCTTAATACTTTCCATGTATGGTTTCAACGTTTCTTCGTGATTGTTTTCACTTATTAAAGTGGAAAGCAATATTAAACAAATAGTTATACATTCATCATTATTTGAATGCCCTGAGTTATTTTCTAAATTGACAGAACATTCGGCCAAATATTTTACAATAAATTGTATAATGAAACTAGGATCATTTTTAAAGTTTTTTAAAACACAGTCCATAATTGCTAAATTTTCTAATGCTTTTGTTATGATTAAATAATTTTCCATTTTTAGATTATGAATATTTTTTGTTTCATTTTCATTTAGTTGTGAATCTTTTTTATGTTCTAATTCATTCCGAAAATTAGACTTGCTCATAAATTTAAGAAGAAATATAAAAAGATTACAAGCCAAAACATTGCTTTCTGAAAAATCTGCTACTATTTCCAATAGACAGTTTATAGAACGTTCAATGCTTGGTGTGTTAGGCATAAATTTTGCAGTAATACCTTCATCAGAATTCTCAAACATTATACTATTATCGGTGTTTATTTCTTCGTTACTTTTTCCGAAAATGAGAGCAGAAAACCAATTATCTGATTGACACGATTTTGACAAAAAATGGCATGTTATTAGATTATTGAGCTTGCTTGACAAAATGCAACCTTTCTTTGTTAAAATGCGCATGCAGAATAAAGGATATATTATTGGCGTCAGAAAATGAGATGGTAAACATAATTTAGGGTGAATAAAACATAAATCAAGGGTATTAATTATCTTAGTAATTTCCGAAAATGACAAAATCAAAAATCCTGGAAGAAATTCACATCTGCTTTCAAATAACAATGGGGATACTATTAATTTTATTAATTCATCAAGGCGTTTTGTATTTATAAATTTGTATTTGTCAAACAAACTTGACACACAAGCTGCAGCAACAACCATGTAATCATTTTTAGGATTTTTAAGCATTATGTCTGTGAGTTGATCGCATATATTATTTAAATATTCTTCCTCTGACAATAATCCATGTTTCACTGATATTAGTCGAGTAATCAGATCAATATGTTTCCATTGAGCACCAATATCAATAGTGGAAGAATCTAAAAAGCATTTCATAACAGACATAAGACCATCTTTAGAAATTAAGCATTTGCTAAGATGTTTACTCAAAGCTTTTTTCATAAAGTTTGGAGGCGCTGGATCCTTTTTTCCTTGGAGAATGACTAGTTCCTTTATTAAAAGAGGCTGAGAAGTATTCAAAACAAGGCTATTTAAAATATCCTTAAATTCAATTCTTTCGGATTGTATTTTCATCCACAATTGTTCACTCATTGTGAACGATTCATTGTCTTGAATGATCGTAGTATTAGGTTTTGCAATTGGAGCATAACATAATTGAAATAATGCTGCCAAATAATCTCCAAGAAAATTAGTGAAAATAATTGCCTTCAAGCCTTCTTGCTTGGATATTTCATTAATAAATTTACATACAGATTTAAGTCTGGAATATTTTTCAAATTCACTTAATTTTTCAGTCAGATTATTATTTGTGGAACTAATTCTATCATCCTTCGGCAGGCCCACTCCTGGGATGAGCGAAGGAAGAATACCAAATGTAACAAGAAAATGGAAGGTTGATCTGATATTTTTCTGCTGACATAAACTCAGCAAATTTTCAGAGTCCCCTTCTAAGGAATCTCTTAGGCATAAAATAATGTAGCAGGAAGTACATATAAATTTCCAATGAACATCAGAAGTTTCGACAACTTCAAAATTCAAGTTCAGCAAATAAGGACTTTCAGCAATGGAGACAAATGTAGCATTTATTGTTTTCAAACATTCCAATATATTTTCATGTAGTACTGTAACTACATCAATGGTATTATCTGCAAAATAAAAATATTGTATAAAACATATGAACAAAAGATAAAATTACACATATTTAAAAAATAATTAATTATAAAATAATTATTTTAACATATATCAAATAAATTGTTAAAAATATAATTCATATAGCACATTAATTTTAAAATACTATCATTAAAAATAATAAATATTCCAAATCAAATATAAATACAGCCATATCCGATTACCATAGTGTCGGTTCATCAACTTGGTTTATAATTTTTCATTAAAAGCATAGATTTTTTACGAAAAAGGTTGTTTAGTTAGTGGAAATTAGCGATGGGCGACTCGAGGTAATTTAATTGAGTAACTCGAGTTATATTGCTAGCGCGTCAAATCGAGTTGCGTTTCCAGCAAACCGAGTTAACTCGCTGAGAAAGTTATGTGAACGTAATAATGTTTGAACGATACGATTGCGGACAGCCCGAACCGCATCGCGCGTCCTCGGTCGCTCGGCTGAGCTCGGTTATAGTGCCGAGCCGAGCGTCGGAACACTCGCCTTGTTGGCGAACTGTTCCGACAACAGCCGAGCCCGGCCGAGCGTCGTGGTCGGCGCCGTCACAGAATATGGACCAAAATAGAATGGCAACTGGCAACTGATATTTGCAAAGTGATATCTTGCGTCTCTAAGAAAAGTTATTTATTTTAATTGAATAAATATTTCAACCGAATTCTGAAAATGAAAATACTGTGGGGCCAACCCGCGACAGGAGTGGAGCAAAGCAATCCCCGAACGTCCTGTCAAATTCCAAAAATGGGATTGATATTATACTAGTTCCCGCAGAAACGATACTGATGAAAGTATATATTAGCGCTTTTGCGCCGTTTCGTGTGACTGTTGCGAGCGATAGTGGCGCCATCTCATATTAGAAAAAAAAAAAAACAGGCGCCGTCCGCGAATGTACCCTTCAAACAAACTCGAATTAGCGAGTTGACACACGTGTTTGTTTGCTCGAGGTTGCCTTGAGCCAACCAAGTTGATGATGAACTCGGTTGGCTCGAACTTTCTTAAGATGCCGCTTCAACTCGCGGGCACTGCGCGTCGCTCGGCTCGGTTCGTTTATTAATTTTCTAGTGACCATGACCACTTAAAGTGATTTGCGTAATTATTAATTACGTTTAATTTTCCGCAAATATATTATAGTAATAGTGATGCGTATTTGCAGTTAATATGCCCCCTGAAAAGAATAAGAGCGTCGCATAGGAGTTTTTTCCAAAAATAATAATGATAACATAGTCAAATGCAAATTATATACCTGTAATTATGAAGATATAGGTAACACATCCACATTAGTAAATCACTTGAAGAAAAAACATATTGCTGAGTACTTATCTCTTTATTAATACATAAATCTATTATTTATCCTCATCTTTCCTTATTTGTATTATTTTTCTAAAACTTTGATGTGTCACATGTGACACACACAGTCGTGAGAAGGGGAACGTTCTCACGCCTTTGGCTGATTCCTACCCGTCGTAAGTTTGCATTTCTGACAACGGCCAGAGGTGCTTTCTTAGAAATCAATCGAGACGATAACGAAAAGGCGACAGTTTTTTTTTGCAACACCAGGGTCCACGTTCTGGTTTTCATCCAAAAGTAACATTAATTATAAAGAGGGTGACACGTACACGAAAAGATTTTTGTTTTGGAGACGTTCCCACAGTTCCGCTAGCCACATCTGTTCGTAATATAAAATATAAACTGCACGTAACATGATAATGGGTTCCTTTTTTTTCGTCATCACTTGCGATGGTAATGTTCTGTATGTAGGATTATGAATATGTAGTATCTATCTAGAAATAGTAAATATGGGATCCCAATATTAAGTAGGTATTTGTAAATAAAATAAGAAAAACTATGTGCGTTACGTCTGTATAATTATGTCCTGTTATAAAACACTGTACTGTATAAAACTAAGTTTGTTGGTACCTATTGTACATTATTTTGTGTGGATAATTTTGTTGGTTGTATAGTTATGTATTAATTTTGTATAGTTATGTTCCTTTTAGATGGCATTAAGTATGTAGTACCAGTGTACATTACTTTTTGTGTCTATTATGTCATTATAGATTAGGTAATATTGATTTCAATTATTTGCTTAGAATAAGTGATTATACGGGGGCGTGGGCCAACAGACACGTTAATTCAGGCCTATCGATCTCATTGGTTCGGGGATATGGGTCGATGGCCAATGACGTGTGAGGACAGGCGTGGTGCGGGATGATAAACACACCCGCCGGGGTCGGGGTTGAGGGCCCCGGGAGCCAAAAGTGAGACACAGATCTTGGTGGGCCGTGATAGAGTTCGGAGTGGGACAGACCTCGACGGGTTGCGGTACGGTGTGATGTGAAAAACAATTCGGAGTCGCGAGATAGTTCGAGATGGCGAGAGGTTGTGACTATAGAGACTAAAGTCGGGCGATAATGAAATTGGTCGCGAGTGAACATTGATAGACTGTGGGGGTAGCCGGAAGCGATCGGCGGCTGGAAGTGCGCGCGATAGACGGAGATAATGAACCAGTATCGGAGGTGAGACGGCCAGTGAGTTGGGCACCCGTGGTACACCAAATGTGTGGTGGTCAGATGGTGAAGGGAGTGACGTGCTAGTGGAGCATGGTCAAGTCAGGAAACCTGCCTTGAGAGGAAGAGGCAGCCAGCGACGAGGAAAGAGACGAGCTGTTAGTAACGACCGCCTCAATAACGGCCGGTCGTTCAGGAGAAGACGGAGGGGCCTGTCCGCCAGGTGCGCGTCGATAATGGACGTGAACGGGGCTGTTACGGGGCCCTATCACGAGAACGGGAAGAGAGAAGAAAGAAGATCGAAGGATTAATTAAGGTAGAAATAATTTTTCGTAGCATAAGATTTTTTTTTTTTCTATGACTGTCTCCACTTTAGGTATAATTGTAAGACGATGGAAAATGCCGTTATCATGTTTTAATATTAAATTCATTATTGTAAAGAAAAAGTTACGCTTATCATTTCACCTGCCCATTTTCCTTTGACTGACCAGATAGTGACACGAAGGACTGCCCAAAGAGAGATCATGTCAACTTCATTGACTAATGAGTTTGCGACATCGAGTTGAGTATACGAAAGACGTACCCATACAGTAATATGGCGTTCGTACGTACCGATCTGGCAGTCTCAACTCACAAATAGACACCGAGTCAACTCGAGTTGCGAATCGAGTCGGCCAATATTTCAACTCGAGCAACTCGAGTTAGAAAAAATACGACTCGGCCCATCACTAGTGGATATGCAAAAATCTATGGTTTAAATTATAGATTACTATAGACCAAATTGATGATACCAGCCCTTATATAATAGTGTTATATGCCTATATTTAAATTTCTGTTTTGAGAGTAAAAATGTTGATATACCTTTCAAATGTGCATATAAATAATTAAGCTTATTTTATAAAATATTCAGACAGTAGGTACATAGTTTTCTTTATTGATTTATGACAAATTTATTATTATTATTTATTTATCTGAAAAATAATAATAAATGTATCCTAATCTGCACAAATATTTTATTTATTATTTATTTGATTACTTCATCACAAAATATAATATAAATTTCCAACTTTACTGCTTCATCAATTTCAAAGTAGTGATAACATAACACAAGTAATAACTGAGTACAATAGGCAACTATCGATTGCTTTCCTGTTAGTAAAGAATGAAACTTAATGATTAACATAAAAACTCTATTTGACATTTAAATATTGAAATAAATTATAAATATACAACGCACTATAATATTTTACATTAAAAAATTCTTTATTCAGTACGGATTCGCACAAAAGGGATATTTTTTCTAAATTTATTAAGAATACTAACTGAGGTATTGCTGTAAATATCTCAGATACACAAAACGTTGTAAATAATATTGCAAACAGTGTTTGATAATATAATATTTTTTTCTGTGCGTAGTTTTCAGGAATATTCTTCCATGTATATCTGACCTCTCTGGCCGACGTTTCGGATCCCCGTGCAGGGTCCATCATCAGGGTTGATGTGATGGACCCTGCAATGGGATCCGAAACATTGGTTAGAGGTCAGATATACATACACTGCAGAATATCCCTGAAAACTACACACAGAAGGTTCTGAACGGCCATGAAAACCTGAGAACATAATATTTTTTACAAATGCGACCAATTTAGTCTGTGGTGATGCTACTTGCATTTGTCTGGGCAATATAATTTACAATTATATACATTTTTTTTGAAAGCATAATTTGAATTTTTATCATGCTGTTAATATTCAAATGCGACTAAATTCAATCCTTGAGATGAGATAACAGATGTAAAATTTAGTTAGGATTTTAATCTCACCTGCCCTTACGAGACAGTTTAATGCCTCGTTTAAATGTTGCATCATTTTAGAAACTTAATTGTTGATCAAACATTTATTGATATCTAAGCTATGATACTTGTAGAGCGCGACATACTGTCAACAAATTAATCTCAAACTCTACAATCTACAAGCCTTACAGGTCTCGATCGGTCATGATTTCGAATTTCGATTCTGACATTTGACGGTTTGACAGCTGCATCTGGCTACAACCATAGAAAAGAGAATAGCTACAACCACAGAATAAAGAAGATAAAGAACGCGCACTCAAGTCATGAATTCTATGATTTTAACAGTCACCACCTAGCGACCGTCACATACATTTAGCTTGATTTATTTATTTATTTATTTGTTTAAATTAATATTTATTCCTGAAAATGTAAAGCAGGCTCTAAAATAAAATACGATAAATTTGAATTAAATATTTATCCGCCATCCCCAAAAATCCGCCAATTCCATAATAAGAGTCAGAAAAAGAATTGGCAAAGAAAACTGACAATTACATAATGAATATAATAAATTTCACAATAAAAAAACATTTAGTATGTTACATTAAAAAAATTGATAAAGAATTTATTGAACAAATCAAAATAAAGAAAAACAATGACTTATTATTTAGTGATTATACCAAAATATAGTAGTGAATTGCAGAGTATGTTTATATTATCTATAACAAATCGTCGCTGTGTATACAGGGTTATTTGGATTAATTACCTCTTACATTAATTACATTAAAAACCTCGGACTATATTCCTGCCTTGATGTGTCGAAAATGTACTAGCTATCATGTCCTAATATCAATAGTTATGGAGATATGCGACTTCAAAGTTTGCATTTTTTTCAATATTTCTGACTTATTTATTGTAAAACGTTGGACTATCATTAAAGTAACTCATATCGATTACCAACAATTCATACACTTTAATACAGGCCGAATAAAATGATAAAAACCCTGAAAAAATTCCAATTGGATTGTTTTCCGATTGAAATTCGAAGGTTTTTATTTTTTTATTTGACTTGTACTAGAGGGAATAAATTTCTCATATTTGATATAAGTTACTGTAATGACAGTCTAACGTTTCATAAAAAATAAGTCAGAAATATAAAAAAAAATGCAAACTTTGATGTCGCATATCTCCTTAACTATTAATATCAGGTCATAATAGCTTGAACATTTTCCACTCATAATTAAGGCAGGAATATAGTCCTGCGATGTTATTAATGTTTTCCAAATAAACCTGTATAATAAATCCTATGTGACGTTTAGTACATTCTGAGATAAGCGAATAAAAACTGTTTTAAATAATAATTGCACAGACTAGATTTATAAAAAATATTTAGAATATAGAATCAATAATAAAATGATGGTTTAAACAATTTCCATAAACACTATCAAATAAATCAATATATATATATATATAGATATATATGATATTATATATATATATATATATTATATATATAGTAATATAGATATCCGCCAAGTTTTCTTCACAACCAGATACTACCACCCCCTGGTGGTTATAGTGGTAGATAGCCCTTAGTGTCCCATTTAAAATGTCCCAGTTTGGTGGGGGTGGCTGAGCGTGGGTGGGAGTGGGTGAAGAAAATGGCATTCTAGCACATTGTTTTGTTATGGGAAGGCCGCAAATACTTCAGATTGTTCCAGAATGGGCCCGCCGACTGCGTCGGTAAGTCTAGAAGGCTCCGGAAAAATCCGCTCTAGAAAGTTCTGGAAGGAGAACGTTCTAGAAAATTCTCAAAGTTCTATAAGGTTCCAAACTAAGTGGCTAAGTGTGCCGGTGAGTCAAGAATGTTTCAGAATGTCCATCAAAGCTCTTGAAAATTCTGGAAGGGGAGTGTTCTAGAAGATTCCCGAAAATTATATAAGGCTTCAAACTAAGAGGTGAGTCGAGAAGGTTCCAGAACGTTTGATAAAGGTCTATAAAATTCCGGTGGCGGAGTGTGTCTGTGTTTCTATAAGGTTCCAGACGTTCGATAAAGTTCAAGAATGTTCTGGATGGAGAACGTTCTAGAAGATTCACAAAAGTTCTATAACGTTCCAAACAATATGGAGGAGTGTGTCTGTGAGTTTAGAAGGTTCCATGTTCGATAAAGCTCTAGAAAGTTCTGGAAGAAGAACGTTCTAGAAGATTATTTAAAGTTCTATAAGATTCCTAAGTGAGTAGCGGAGTGTGTCGGTGTGTCCAGAAGGTTCCAGAACGTTCATGAAGGTTTTCGAATGCTTTACAAGTTTCAGGAAGCAGAAAGTTCAAGAACATTCTATAAGGTTCCAAACTGAATGGCGGTGCCGGTGTGCCGTTGAGTTCTAGAATGTTCGATAATGCTTTAGAAAATTCTGGAAGGAAAAGGTTCTAGAAGATTCCCAAAAGTTCTACAAAGTCACAAACTGAGTGGCAAGATGTGTCAGTGAGTCTAGAACAGAAAGTTCATGATGTTTCTCGAATTCTTTAGAAGGTTCCGGAAAAAAAAACGTTTGAGAAGGTTCTATAAGGTTCCAATCTGAGTGGCGGAGTGTGTCGGTGAGTCTAAAAGTTTTCAGAACGTTCGATGAAGCTGTAGAAAGTTCTGGAAGGAGAACATTCTAGAATATTCCCAAAAAATCTATAAGGTTCTAAATTGAGTGCGGAGTGTGTCAGCGAGACTAGAAGATTCCAGAACGTTCGGTAAAGCTCTAGAAAGTTCTGTAAGGAGAACGTTATAGAAAATTAACACAAGTTCTGTAAGGTTCCAGACAAAGTTACGGAGTGTATCTGTGACTCTATAAGGTTCCAGAACGTTTGATAAAGTTCTGGAATGTTCTGGAAGGAGAACGTTATAGAAGATTCTTTATTCTTCTAAAGAATGTTCTCTTACGTTCCAAACAGTGTGGCGGAGAGTGACTGTGAGTCTAGAAGTTTCCAAAACGTTCATGAAGGTTCTCGAATGCTTTAGAAGATTCAAGAAAGACAAAGTTCAAGAAGGTTCTAAAAGGTTCCAAACAGAGTGGCGGAGTGTGGCGGTGAACCTAGAAGGTTCTTAAACGTTCAATTAAGTTCTCGAATATTCTGGAAAAAGAACGCTATAGAAGATTCCCGAAAGATCTCGAACGTTCCAAACAGTGTGGTGGAGTGTGTCTGTGGTCTAAAAGGTTCCAGAATGTTCGGTAAAGCTCTAAAAATTTCTGAAAAGAGAACGTTCTAGAAGATTCCTAAAAGGTTATATATAAAAAACCTATAAGGTTCCAAAGTGAGTGGCGGAGTATGCCGGTGAGTCTAGAAGGTTCCAGAACGTTCATTAAGGTTCTGGAAGGAGAAAGTTTAAAAAGGTTTTATAAGGTTCCAAACCAAGTGGCTGAGTTCATTGGTGAGTCTAGAAGTTTCCAGAAGATTAAGAGAAGGTTCCATAATGCTCTAGAAAGTTCTGGATGGAGAAAGTTTCAGAAAGTTCTATAAGGTTCCAAACTGAGTTGCAGAATGTGTCAGCGAGTTTTAAAGGTTCCGGAAAGTTCTAGAGGGTTCGAGAATGCTCTAAAAAGTTCTGGAAGGAGAAAGTTCTACAAGCTATCAGAAAGATCTATAAGGTTGGAATCTGAGTGGGGGAGTACGTCGGTGGGTCTAGAGGTTCCAGAAAGAATTATAATGCTTTAGAAGGTTCTGGAAAGGGAAAGTTCTAGAACATTCCAGGAAGTTCTATAAGATTTCGGAGTGCCGAAACCAGCAAAAAAGAGACGTCAACACTTCTATGCTTACCGAATTATGGTCCCGAGCGAAGCCGGGCCAACCAGCTAGTATATATGTATATATATATATATAAAGAAACCCGTATTTCCCTATCCGCCAAGTTTTCTCCACAACCAGCCACAACCACCCACCGATGGTTACGGTGGTGGATAGCCCTTGGTGTCACATCGAAAATGGGCGAGTTTGGTGGGGGTGGCTATGCATGGGTGGGAGTGGGTGACGAAAATGTGCTTTCTAGCACATTTTTTGTTAAGGGAAGGCGGCGAATGCTTCAGATTGTTTCAAAATAGGCACGCCGACTGCGTCGGTGAGTCCATAAGGTTCCGGAAAAACCTGCTCTAGAAAGTTCTGGAAGGAAAAGGCTCTAGAAAATTCCCGAAAGTTCTATAAAGTTCTAAACTGAGTGGTGGAATGTGTCGGTGTGTCTAGAAGGTTTCTATACATTCGATAAATTTCTTGAAAGTTCTGGAAGGAGAATGTTCTAGAAGGTTCGCGAAAATTCTATGACGATCCAAACAGTGTACTAAAAATCTACGCGTGCGAAGCCGCGCGGGCACAGCTAGTCTTTTATAAAAAAAACAAACTCCGATGTCTCCGAAGTCCTCTTGTTGATGCTCACACCTGCATGCATATTCAGAGATGCTGCTAGAGATCGGCTAAGAACCATTTTCAACTTCATCTTCTTTAATTTATCTGGGAAAATGAGAAAATCGGTTAGTTTTGTCAATGAGCTAAAAAATTGCCATTTCTGCGCTGTACCCGCTGTTAAAAAAAAGACATTTTTGGTTAACATGTTGTTTCTTATATCCTTGAGTAAGTGTGGAGCATCAAAAAGACAAACTATTTCCCTATCAAATAATTCAAACTGTACAATTTTGTTTTCTATATTCAGACGGGTATATTTCTCTAAATCCGAGACATGGATCTATTCGATATTTGTTTTCTCTAGTGTTATAAGTGTGTAAAATACATATATTTACATGTATTCCAAAACATTGTATGAGATGTAAATAATTACAATATTTTGGCAAGGGCCTTCGTTTAGAATAAAGATAAATATATTGTGAAGGAGATGCAATATTTTAGCTCTTGAAAATATACCCGGAGGAGTTAAAATGTATTTTAATAAGCATATATCTTTATAACGGAAAGCTCAAGAGATCCAATATTTTAACACATAATAGGTTATCTTTGTTACAATTCAGTATTTAACTACACTTTTATACACCATTAGATGGCTTCTTTTTTTCACTTTTTAACGATTCACAAAAGATGGAAGTTTTTGAACATCCGTCATTGTTCTACGATCATGATTGTATGCTTGTATTATGTGCCTCCACTTGGCAGATTTTACAATACCCCTAACTGTTCAAAAATGACATGAATGTTATTTATTCTGAACAGTTACAATATTATTATTCATTATTTCCGTGCTCCCCAATATACATGTTAAAAAATATATACCTCCAGAAATCTTCAACTGTGTCAAATGCAGTAATTTTCTTTTGCACATCTTCCCAAATGGCGCTTTTGAGTGGCTCGGCTCTAGGTACCATGGCTTCCAAGAGTTCTGAAGTGGGTGTTTTATCAAAGAATCTTTCCCTTCTTCCTTATTAGGAGGATCAGCAGAGAAGCTGAAATGTTTCAATGTGAAATCAATAAACAAATAGCAATTTAAGAACACTGGTAAAAATTTATCTTACTTTCGAATTTGAAAGTCTAATTCGAAATTCTAATATGCTACGGTAAAAAAATAGTTGGTAAATTCTTTGGCTTCCGAAGAATATATTTAAAATAAAAATGTTAACTGCCATAGCGACGTGAGAACGAAAATAGTATGCTGTATGTGTCCGCCATTGAAGAATTTTAATATAAATGCAAAGCTGGATCTAGATGAATAAGATTAAATCATTTATATGTAGAATTTAGAGCATTGTTAAATATTTACCTGCACTTCCTCAGCCCTTGCAACCTCCATCGTGCTTTGTTTTCTGTTTTAAAGTTTCAATTTTCAATATGCGTTATCAACGACCTGTCAAAGACGGCAGACGCCACAGAATAAAGATAATGGCGGATACTGACAAGGAACCGGATATAATCCAACATGGCGTAACGACTATTCTGTGGTTCGTGCACAAGATACAAGATGGCTGACGATAAATTAATGCGTATGACGTCACGGCTATTCTGTGGCGCCACCTTATAGCTGTCACTCGGTACTACGAGTGCCCACCCCCTGGCTACAACCAAGGAAAATTGGATCTCGTCCATAGAAAAATAACAATGTTTTTTTTTTGTTTGACGAGCATGCTTAATCGTACCTACGAAGCCTTAACCGGTCGGGTACCGGAGCGCAATCTGCGCGAAAACTTTTGTACCCTCTATGTGCCGAAGCGCAGACCTGCGCTCTTTAGACACGTATGCGAATTCAGCCTATTTTACCTGTGTTTATGGGTTTTTAAAGCTTATTATTGGTCATATCTCAAGTTTTTTAATGAATGAACGAGTTCTATTTTTCAAGTAACCTCATTTGAGCGCAAACCGGACAAAAAATCATTCCAGGCGTTATCTTCGAACCGCACATTAATTGTGTTATTTATATGTTAAAAAAGTATTTTTTTAATTAAAAAAAGTGTTAAAATTAAGTATTTTTATATTCTTTGATATATTTAGAACGAAAATATTGAAATACAATATCTTCAGTTGTTTCGTGCGCCGCGCGCGGGCCGCGCCATGATTTTGATTGATCTGGCTGGCACCCGATGTGTTCTGCGCTAGCTAGGATTCGAATTTTTTAAAATCCGCCCTGTGACAGTTGAAATGCGTGTCAGGTGTCGTTTTCGGTAAAAACCGACATTCCTCTTCGTGTGTATTCAAGATCAGTTGAACTTAGCCTTCCGGAAGAGACACACCAACTGTTCCGGATTCGATGAAGCCAGGAGAATTTTAATTGAAGCGGCACCCGACGTCCCAGGAAAACCGCAAAAACAATTTGTCCACTGTGTCATAGTTAACTTTGGCCCAGTGTATCTCGGATGTCATTTGTAATCATTATCGGCGGCGATTGGAAAAGGAAAATCTTTCTTTCCAAATGTCCAAACGTCGTTTCTTGTTAAATGATCAAAACCAAGATGGCAATATATGGTTACGTTGAACAATAACACATTCAACACTAAAAGTTCGATAGTTCGAAACACAATCCAATCAAAGGGAAATAATAGTAGTCCATAAACGATAACCAAGTCAAAAAGTCGAAATATATATGATGCAGTATTAATGGAAAATAGCGAATAGGACTTGCAGAGTCTAGTAAGTAAGATGTATGATGTATGCAAAGAAAATGACTTTATTATGAACGTAAACAAGTCAAAAGTGATGGTATTCGAGAAAGGTGAAAGTAAGACAACGTGTGAAATTCTAGTAGGTAATGAATGTTTGGAACAGGGCAATAACAGTAGTCCATAAACGATAACTAAGTCAAAAACTCGAAATATATACTGGTAAATCGAAAAACACAACGCAGGTAACAACAAGTAAACAACGAATGAATCGGCTCTCACGCGTTATCGCGCGCCCGCGTCGAATCCGTGCGTGCCTCACCACCCCCCCCTGTCTCTCCATTTGTTATTTTTCTACCTGGCATAATGATAGTGGTACATGAGTAAACTAATGGGTAATTACTTCATGCACTTATACTATTTTTATTACCCTAAAGTGTTGTTGAATACTATAGAAACTTTTAATATTCAATGACCTCCCCCTCTGTATTCCGGTGTATTTCATGATTGTTGTCATAGTATGAAATGAAGTACTAGTATTAAACTTTCATTTAGCATACATTTTAATTCTGTTGAATTTACGCCCGTTTTGAGCATCACCCTTTACACAAAAAATGAAAGGAAATTAAATAAAAGACTGGTTCAGGCTATTAGGTAGTTGAGAACTGAATCAGCAGCGCGATGAACATTACGACCGCTAAAGCAACGAAACGAGAATTTGATTCATACACATAAATTCAAATAAACAGTTTACATTAAACAAAGGGACACATGGTCCGATAGTTAGCATAATGAGCACGCGGCCGCCTTCGGCATTTGCACCGCTATATTTATTACTGTGAATTTTATTGGTATTTATTTATATTTTCACATAATCTTAATTCTAACCGAAAACACATATTTATCTTTAATCTAAAGGTCATATTTTATATATTGGAAAATGTTCATAGGACTCGTAATTTCCTCATATGTTATCAAAAAACTGAAGCTCTTCCGCGTGTCGCACTGTTTTCCAATAGTGTAAGCTTGGGCCTCCAGCCGCTAGTGTCGCACAGTCGCTTATTCGGCGAGGCCGGTTACCTGTATCGACAAGGCCGGGCAATTCCAATCTCTTCTAGGACCCTTTTCATCAGCTGAAATTGGGTCCCATGTGAAGCAAAACATCTTTTCCGCATCCTCTGTAGCTTTCGTGCTGAATTTAACAGCGTAATTTATTTAAAGGGCTGTCGAGCTAAATCCTATGCGGAAAATAATTAATAAATAAGTAATTATTGAAGTCTGTATATTGAGAAACCAGAAATTGCTACTTCTTAGCCATTATTCTTGATTTTTACATGAATATAACAATCACAAAAAAGTGTTTAAAAAACAGCAATCGTGCGCGAAATTGCAAGGCAGACAGGGTGCATTTAGCATAAAAACCATGCAAACACCAGTAAAAACAAAGCGAAGACGAACGGTTACCATAGAAACGACACAAATTACAGTGACAAACACCATAGATCGCATATGTTTATCTATAATTCTTGCCAAACAACGTCACTGGTCACGACCAATCACATCGCGTTTTAATGGAATCGTATTTTTTAAGATTTTATTTTTAAGATATTATAAAAATTATGAATGAAAAAAATATCCCACACCATCCATACAAAGTTACAAAATGTAATTAATTTTTCTGAATCTATTTCATATATTTTTAAAGATATCTGTAAAATGTGAAATTACTCTATTATACATTTCCGCGTAGGCTAGGTGTTGGTGTGATGATCAGATCCCTTATAAATGCCCTTCTAATGTCTCATTTAAATTAGATAATATAAATATTCTGAATGATGCTGTTTAGATGATGTACCGGAATATGACGCGAACCAGGTTATTAATTTTGTCCTAGGGCAATACCGAAATCAAAGCGCCCATGTTTCGAAGATCACGCGCCATGTGGTCACACCCGGCATGTTCGATCTTTTGTTCGAGGACGAAATATGTGACCTATTGTTCGAAAAAATAACATTGCGACGGACGATCGTCCTAGGATAGCCCGCCATAAAACATATGAAACAATGAATTAGAAAGTTAGGGTTGCCGAGGGCGTTGGGCATCGCCGAAGACATTAATAGTGCACGGCCTTTTGTTAGGATGGGCAATACGTTCGCAACCTTTTGTTCTTAAGTAACATCTTGGAAGGGTAAAAACGGTAAACCTTTTCTTGCAGCGGGACGTATATCTCTAACCCCGATTAAACAATAGAAAGAACATCTTGGCCAAATGCGAACACATGGGACAACGGTTTAGAAAGCTGCGTTTGTTAGAGAAGTCGCCATTGTTTTGGGAAAGACATTTTTTAGAAAAACAAGATAATAATTCCGAAAGTCGTCGCAGTAAACTTACCATTGTCCTCGACAGACAATAGAGATGTTTTAGAAAGCGCTGACATACCGATCTCCCACATGGCGACGCTATCCGCGAGATGTAGGATCGTATAAATCATATTATTAATATAAGGGCGCGAAGATCCCACAACGCACGACCAGGCGGTCATTATCAATAAAGATAACAGGGGTCAATCAATTAAGAAGGTAGAGGCCGAATTAGAAATTGAGGCAAAGTGGTGAATCATAATATCAATGTAATATGTACCTAATTAATGAGCAACTGATATGTTTAATTTAAGTAATGTAATGAGAGTTTAGATAACCCAGGCCACCTCTGCAGGTGGATGTTACTCGTTTTATATGTAGTTTCCTCATTTATTCTGTATTCTATTGTTAAGTATCGAAATTAACGGGACATTGCAATTTGAAATAATAACGAGATCATCCCGAATTAATCTAACTTGTAGCAAATAATAGAAAATGTATTGATCGTAACAAAAGGAAAAAATTTGATTGTATTATTGCCGACGATGTTTGATATTGATTTAATATATAATATATAACGTAATAGAATATTATCTCGTGAAAAGATGTAACACGGTTGAAGAGATATAAGATTCCGACTTTTTAGTTTTTGAAATCTGTCTGCAGAATGAATTTTAGCACACGGGGTTGAAACAAAATAGTTTAATTAATTGCAAATAAGTAAATGCCGTGTTGGAATAAACATTAATATTACTTTAGATCGAGGCTTTCATGTCTTATGTTTTCATATATTACATACACCTAGTTGAATAATGTTAATTTGTGAGTTTTAATTATTTTTAAGAATAATTTTAATTTGTCATTAGTTATTCAAGCTCCCAATATTGTGTTTTTTTTTTTATACAAATTTGTAGGTTGTAGGTATATAACCTATCTGTAAACATGCAATTATTGTTTTGATTACTCGTTTAAGCAATATAATTTGTCGGTCTATTTTAAAATAGTTGTTTTAATCTAGTAATAATAAAGCTCAAAATAATTCTTGTTTTGAAAATTTTCAATTGTCTGCCGGGTGGAATGTGGCTTATATAATTTTTTAGTGTTCTCTATTTTTATTCTTTTCCTATATTCTTATACCAGGGGTGGAAGAAAGCTGATTTGATAAGATAATGATTAGTATAATGAAAGTCCAAAAAAAATGTTTTGCATTCAATCCAGCTTACATATTGAAGTAAGAATTTTCATTATTTAGGTGTAAATAATGTTATATTATTTAATTTACGCCAAGTTTTCTTAATTGTTCTTCTAGCAATAAGGTTTAACATAATTTCTTGAAAAAAAAATGTTTATCGAATTTGATTATGTTAGTATATGTAAGCATTCCTTTCGGGAAAGTGGCGTTGATGCAAATTCATGTACTTTGTAATCCCAAAAGAAATTACAAAGATGTATACAGAACATTAACATTAGGGGACCCGCTTGAAGCATGTATCCCATGTAAATAAGTTTTTATGTTAATTGATTCACTAAGAAATGCCACGATGTCTGTATAATTTTAGCCCTTTGTTTTGTATCTCTATGTCACATTGACAAGTATGTTTGGTCCAACTAAGAAGTACGATAGCTTGTTTTATTTAAGCTAAAATTAAAAATAAAACTAAGTATCAAGTACATGTTGTCATTGTTAAAGAAAAAAAATTAAAAAGAAAAATAAAGGAAGAGAATATGCGGAGTGGTAAATTTTAAATGCCGTCCGGTGTATCATATATAAAAGAAAAACAAATAATAATGATTTTGTGGAGGTATCGAAGATAATCAATGTAAAATGATAAGGGTTGACCTGTAATGTTGTAATGTATAAATAACGTTAAATATTGGGAGGCCTACTGTAATAATCAAACTGACACTTAATAATAAGATTGATATTGTAATGCATACTTAAGGAATTTTACTGTGATCTAATGAAACCCTGCGTTCAATCCCATGTAATTAGTCAATAATGGTAGAAATAACTGGTCGATAAAAATATGTCTATCTGGCGTGTCGATTTAATTAAGTATGTATATGTAAGCAGTTTTGTTTTTTGGGTAATAAGTGTTGATGCGAATTTGTGTTTTCAATTTTCCGCCTTTGCCAATTTGTACTGTAATATTTTCCTTAAGTTTAATTCATTTTGCAATGTTTTTTTTGGTGACGGGATAGGGATATGAACAGTGAACAAAGCGTTCGTGAAATAACAAAGTGTTTAGGCCTACATACCAGAAAAGCATCGAGATTAGCCGCAACTGGGAGAACAATAGGGGGCGTAACATATGCGACGCCGGGTCCCGTAACCAGTAACGTCCATCGGGGCCTGGGATGGACCCAGAGGAAGCCAATGGACGACGAGGGTGGATCAAGAGCGGCCCGACCGGGAGACGGTCTACATCATCCGGACCAATAGGGAGCTAAGGGATGCCCCCTTTCCACCGTCGGTCACGCCTCAGGCCGGCGAGAAGAGAATATAAGGCGAAGCCAGCCGCCGAGAAACCAGTTGAAGTTGGAGTTAGGAGTTGAAGTTAGAAGCTGAAGGTGGAGAGACCAGGAACTCTAGCCTGACCCGTAAAATCGGTCCGGCCGAATACCCTGGTAACTCTCGAAGAAAGTAAGTCCGAACGGTAGCGACCACCGAATCGGCATCGCGACGCCAGAAACGACGTATCAGAAACCGCGACGCACAGTGTACCGCCGCGACGCCCAGTGACAAAAGAAGCGACGTCTCGCTACCGACCGCCACGACGCCGACGTCAGAAGCCGCCGACGTAGCCTACACAGTCAGAGGACGACGCCGACGCCAGAAGCCGACGCCAGAAGCCGCCGCCCACCACGAAGCAGCACGAAGAAGACACTTGCCGAACTCTCCGAAACAGGTTACCCCGATCTAAAGACTTTTTCTCCGCCCACCTGTTCTACCGAAGTGTTAATTTAATCTCGTCACCATACATTTTAGCAGTAAGATCAGATTTTTTATGTGTTTTGTCTTTTTTTCTTTCTTTGTTTATAATTTGGTCCTCTCCCTCTAAATTAGGGTTCATGTAATTTTTAAATTAGTAACCACTTTGCTGCGTCGTATGTAAGTTAAGATTAATGTTTCATGTAAATTAATTTGCTACAGTGCCCAATATAGAGACTTGTAAAATTGTTTCGATTTTATTATTTTTATATCCCTTCACCCGCCTCGAGATATCAGTGTCCTAGTCAGTCACCTGACGTTTTGATTGTACCTAGGGGAGGGCGTAACCGCCGGCATACGTAGATCTGAGATCTCCCGGCTGGTTTACCACACCGTGATTTTATATCACCTCTGACCACCTCAGACCTTACCCCCCCGACTCCGGTATATCATACTTTTTTAAAATTTATAATAGAATATATTTCATAGCAGATTGTTTAATCCAATAAAAACGCCAAATTCCTGGGCGGTGACGCCACGCACCTAGCAGCCATATAACCTCGCCAGACACGACGTTTCAGCCCAGAGAATGGCAGATCTCACATAATAGATGAAAAATAATTTGTAATAATGCATTGCAGCCCTTCTGGGGTTTTAAATTGTGTTATTTAACAGAACCAGATCTAGCAGATGATAATAACACAATCGTTTGACATGCTGGGTCCTACAAAAACCAAATAAATTGAAAAATAAATTTGCCAGTAAGGGCTCAGATTTTCATAAAAAATCGTAAACAATATTTTCACAAGTTTTTGCTATGACAAAGGTAAATAGCGCATGCAAGCGCGTGTTTTAACAGTAATTTCAGCTATGTCAGATTAATATAGGCATTTCATGTAAGGAATGCAATGGCACTACAATTGTAGTTCTGCGTCCCCGGTAGCGGCCACACTTGTCGATCAAAATATCGACCTCATCAATAACTGCTACAATAGCGCCAGCTACCGTGACGTATTGCTTCGTACGGAGCAAGCCCCGGCAAGCATTCACCGCTTCCAGGAGGAAATCACACACAATATTTCCTCGCGGTCTTCCAGTACTCATTAAGCTGATTCAAGTTCAGCCATCTCCGCGATGGCGTCCGGGTCAGACCTTCAGGCTCCCGTGAGAGGTATTTACCAGATATACTCATCTTATAGTACGGGAGCCCGGAATATGAGTACTGGGCCACTACTCAGTAAGTACAAGTTCAGCCATCTCCACGATGGCGTCCGGTGCAGACCTTCAAGCTCCCGCAGAAGGTAACCCCATTTCTTTGGGCGTTACTTCGCGGAAGAATCCCTTTAGCTCAAAACTTCTAACTTATTCCACGCACCCGCGGGTGCGAATAAAATTCCTTATTTCAATTTTTATTTCACAAAAAATTCCAATACATTTTCTCATAATAAAATACAATATGATGCACATTACAACATTGCTACACTAATTCACCCTGTCCGTTATAGATATACTGAAGAACAATATATAAAAAAGGTCAACAGACAAAATATATCGAATAAAAAAGTTTGGTCACCAGAAAAAATATATGAACACATCGAAGACAAATACCGACATTCTTCCTGAACATTTGATGACCTAAATAAAAAAAAAAGGTCACAGACGAAAATATATCCAAAAATATACTAATTCGATGCTTCGCAATAAATTTCGATCTTTCATACATCACGAAAAAAGTCGCTACCTGGGAGATTCAACAATTTTAGCATTTTGTGAATGATTTATTTTTCATCTACTGAACTAGTGAATGACTAGTTCAGTAAAGTGAACAGTTCGTTCATAAACGACCATCTCTATCGGACACACCCGTTACTTATTCAGTTAATTTGTCGGACTGCACTTAAGATTTTAGAAATCTGGTCACCTCAGTTAAGACTATTTTTCGGTCACATCAGATGCGCGCATTTCACTTCACTAAGCATCAATCGATAATGAAACAATTCCTCACCGGCGCGCCGGTCGGCCCTCCTGGAGTACTCCGAGCACTCCTGCTTGATGTCAGGACACGATATGTCCGCATCAGTGTGGAGCTCTGCATCGCCGCTCCCGGCTGCAGACCCTGGCTCGGGCTTGACGGCAGGAACATCTTGGTCAGCAGGATTCATGGTTGTAATATCTTCCAACTAATAATAGGACACGCGTCAAGCAATCGGCGTTTATAAAATGGCTGCCAACCACAGAATAAAGAAGGTGAAGAACGCGCACTCATGAATTCCATGACTTAACAGTAGCCACCTAGCGACCGTCACATACATTTAGCTTGATTTATTTATTTTAATTAATATTTATTCCTGAAAATATAAAGCAGGTTTTAAAATAAAATACGGTAATTTTTAAATTAAATATTTATTTATATCAAATCCATCAATTCCATAATAAGAGTCAGAAAAAGGATTTGCAAAGGAAACTGACAATTACATAATGAATATAATAAATTTCACAATAAAAAACATTTAGTTTGTTACAATACAAAAATTTGATAAAGAATTTAAAAAACACATTCAAAATAAAGGAAAACAATGACTTATTATTTAGTGATTATACAAAATATAGTAGTGAATTACATTGTACGTTTATATTATCTATAACAAATCATATGTGACGTTTAGTACATTCTAATAAGCGAATAAAAACTGTTTTAAAAAATAATTGCAGACTAGATTTATAAAAAATATTTTAAATAATTACTAGGCAGACCTTCCAGATGAACGGCACTGTTTTTTTTTTTACTATATGTCCATTATTTATCTGGATTCGAAATTCTGCGGATCTACTCATTTAAAGTATATTCATCACATCTGGGAAATCTGTGGACTATTTCATTTGTTCTCCAAGTGGAAACATAACACCAGCATCGTTCGGACATGATAAATCTGAAAATATATAAAATATACGTATAAACATTTTCAAAAGTCATTTCAAAAAGCAATATGTCCACCAGTGAAATTTGGAACATTATAAACAGTTTTTAAGTAAATGCAAAGCTGGATTTAGATGAATAAGATTAAATCATCTATTTGCAGAATTTAGAGCATTTACCTGCACTTCCTTAGCCCTAGCAACCTCCATCATGTTTATTTTTCCGTTTTAAAGAATATTTAAATCACGCCACAGAATAGAATCACGATTCAACGTCGTCAAACTGTCATGCTGCCAGACGGATATTGTCCAACATAACAATATTAAATTTTACATAATGTGTCAGCTGGCTGCAGTTAGGCCTGCCAGTTATGACGTCACGGCCATTCTGTGGCGCCACCCTATAGTTGTCTCGGTACTACGAGTGCCCGCCCCCTGCTGCCAACTATAGACACTAACGACGCGTAGACGAGTAATTTTAATTTTGTCGATAATAGGGGAGGGACGTTTTGTTTATTTAGATGAATATTCGTTCATCGAAAAGTATGTATTGTTAATTCGACGGTTTTATACCTTTTAAAAGTTTTTAATATCGATGGTTCATTATTTCCCCAAGCGTGTTAATGTGCGCAAGGCCAGCGGGGGCAGTTTGGCAATGGCTACATGTGTATACACTATACAAGTTGTACATTTTGAATATTATTTAATTAATCAATACACTTTTACGATAAATTAATAATAAATAAATAATAAATGATAAAATAAATTGAGAATAATATTCAGACCAATACAAATCACTGAAAAAAATTTTAGGAATGAGTTACAGATTAAAAATTCTTTACACACACGTAACTAATATACTTGTGATGATTAAAAAATGTATAATGATTTAATGATAAAATTAATTTTATGTAATGTCCAGAAAAAAAATCGGAAATCATTAAATTAATACATTATTTTTATATAAATATATCGTAAATCAATAAATGCATGTTTGCGTAACACACAATAATCTTTTTATAAATAAAAAAAATTATATTAGAAAATGTATAAATGATAAATTAATTTTCAATAATATTCAGTGTAATATTAAGACTCTCACAAGTCAATAAATAAATTTAGGAACGATTTCTTTTCTCAAGTTTACGGCCAGTGCACGGGTTCCAAGCTCAACACCGTGTGTCTATGACGAGCATTTGTGTATTACATGCTCCAGCGTTTATCAACATTACACTTTTGAACTGAACCTTTGTCATAAATAATGCATTAACCCTTAACCTGTTAACCGCGCGAGTCCCTTTTTAATTACGCACCATACAACGGGCACGAACTTTTTCACTAGGACGTGTCGGTGGGCGTGATTTCATATATTTTTTTTTATTTATGCTTAAAATAAATGAAAAGACAACGAAATATATATTTATCGTTTATTTATATCTAAAGTACAAAGAAAAATACAAAATTACAAACAAATAGAAAAGAATACCAACAAAAAAATGAATTCGGATAATGATTTCGTCATCGCTGATATCACTTTCATTCATTTTGATAAATACTTATAAAAATGTATTCTTAAATAAAAAGGTTGGAAATATAAAAAATATAAGTAAATAATATATAATACGAAAATAGGTAGGTAAGTATAAGTACGTATCCGTCACTGCTCACCCAGAACACGTCCACCACTCTCAATAGCGAAATGATGCCGTGTCTTGACTTCATGTCGAGACATGTATGGATGACCTAATTACCTTTGTTCGAAAATATACGTTCTGCCCGTTCCGGGCGCAACATATATTTCAAGGACGTATTCATACGTCCTGCCAGTACCAGATATTGTTTACGTTTGACGTATTTATACGTCCCGTTCGGATAAGGAGATAAGCGAAATCAAAGTTTGCATTTTTTCAATATTTCTGACTTACATTCTGTAAAGTGTTGGACTATCAGTGCAGTAACTTATATGGAATATTAAAAATGCATTCGCTTTAATACTAGTCAAATAAAATATTTAAAATCTTACAGAAATATTCCATATAAGCTGCTGTAGTGATAATCCAACGGTTTACAGAAAAAATACGAAAACACAGAAAAAATTCAAGCTATGGTGTCGCTTACCTCTAAAGTGTTAAGAATATTTTCTATTCAAAGCTTTTGCTACCAGCTACGAGACACCCCGTATTATAACAAGACATTCACATTTTAAAAAGGATATTCTTGCACTTAATTCAAAGAAAAATGCAAAAGTATCTCTTTTAACCGTAAATCAGTAATGGAAAGTCGCACACAGATGATCTGTTGGTGCCTGGTGGAACTAACCACGTACACCAATATCACAGTCTTAACTCAAAAACTATTATATTGAAAGATAGTTTTGCTTTCTGCGTGCGATGTCTTTTTCTCATTTAATTTAATTATACCTCACACTTATCCACTGGCAATTCTATCTACAAAATTTGAGTATTTTTAAGTATTTGATATATGCGTTCTTCTTGTAATATCTTGTTATTGAGATGCAGCGTGTCTTCAGAACATAATTGTGCCTTGAGCATCAAACCAGGTCTAGCCATTATTAAGAGATGTAAGGAACAAATATCCACTGGTTGTGGTCTAATAACGTGCGACAAAGAAGCCAAGAGAAGAAGTCTGCAAAAGTGTATTGTATATATGTAAGATTTGATAATAAAAATAACATTTTTACCATATTTTTGTGTTTTCTTGCAAATTATATGTTTTAGTAATTCATAAAATATTTGTAGAGCCTGGAACTAATGGTCTATCTGGAATATCCCTCGAAATTATTTCAATTTAAGAAGTTAGTTCGATCTAACATAATTAAAGAGGTAAGTTGTGATCAAATTAATGTGGATGAGGCACGAGTTGTGTGTTAGGACAGAAGAGTGGCACTCTATCCTCTCCGCCTACACCAACGGCACAATGGTAAACTGGTTAGATGGTGACATCTTTGTTCACATTCCCTCAACATTAACCCCAGCGACAGATATCGTAATGACTGTGACATCGCTAGTCATATTCCATTCAGTAAGAAGTGCCTTATCTCCTGACAAAACATGGCTTGAGGTCTGATGGATGACTCTTGCAGGTGGTCCGTAATAACAAAACTCGCAGTAAAATGTCGATATTTATTTTACAAAGTGTTTGCAGTAGTTATGTTTCAGCAATGACAGGTTTCAGCAAAGAAACACGCGCCCGTGTACGGGGGTATTTAAACCATCCTCCCCTCCATGCGTCTCGTCCGCATGTGCGCCTGTCACTCGATTCTGACATAATCACAGACTAGGGATGGGTCGTCGACGTATTTACCGTCGACGAAACGAGACCGTCCACGTCCATCCATCGACGAGACGATCAACTAGTTGAATTCGTCAACTAGTTGACTAATTCGTTACAGTTGCCGGCAAACTTCTTGGACATTTTTCGGCGTGGTGGGGGTATGCGCAGAAGACAAATTTTGGGTCTCGTTGGTGGAATGGTACATGCGCAAACTCTCCCCCACTTCGCCGAAAAATGTTCAACATGTTTGCCGGCATCTGTACGCGGACGTCGCGGACGTTTATCTAAACATCGGGACGATAGTCAACTGTCTACGGTTTGACGCGATGCTGCTCGACGGCACAACCGTTGGTTATTTTTATGACGTTAATTTTTAAAATTTAAAGAAGTTCGAAGGAATATAGTTTCGGGGAAAGTAAAACCGCTACTTGTGCTTATATATAAAAAGAAATATTTTATTATTTATTTGTTTATAGGCTTTTACATATTGTTTTATAGACTTCTTTCTATATATAATAAAGAAAGAAGTAGGTATACACAACAATATCAGGTGTAAGCAGTAAAATATATATATAAACTACATATATAAGCAGTGAAAGTATCGGGTATAAGCATTAAAATATGAGTATAAAAATTAAAAATATAAAGTACAAAGCAATGTGTGTATAAAAATATATATTAGATACACATTATTACATGTGTACAGGGTTATTTGGAAAACAATAATAACGTAGCAGGACTATATTCCTGCCTTGATTATGAGTAAGAGTATGAGTTTTTGTAAAACGTTGGACTATCACTACACTAACTCAAATCGATTACGAAAAATTCATTCGTTTCAATACAAGTTAAATAAAATGATAAAAACCTTTACATTTATTTATTATCTATAAATTTATAAATAAATACATAATTTAAAAATACTTTACATTTGAGATGTTATCTAGAAATTTATTGAAGAATACATCTTTCAAAGTCAGACTTTCACTTTGTGGTGACATTATTAATAAATAAATATATCTGTATTATTTGTCAACTTTAGTTTAAGGCTCAATTTGAGAAAAGGAACATTGTTCCCGAAACATGTAAAAAACCAATAAAAAGTGGTGTAAACAAAATTATAATAGATTTATTTTTTTATCTATAAAGTTGAAAATAGGGAATTTATAATAAAAATTAATTAAACCTAAATTCAAGATTATATTACATATACAATAATTAATGTTGGACTCCTGAATAAGGACCATAGTTAGGTATAGAAAATTTTATTCCCTACAAGTTTTATCATTTATATGCTAAAGTTGAAAAGTAAGGAAATAACACAATAATTAAATTTTAGCAACCCTTTTCAGGTAGATATATAAGAAGTCGAGATCGATCGAATAAAATATTGATTTTAGAAAAATATCTAGCCGGCCTATTAATTAATAATAGTTCATAAAAAATAAAATAATTAAACAGAATTGTTTTATTTTATACAGCGTAAAATTGGGAATTCACCGAATCGTCGCATGTGACATCACAAAAAATCAAGTAAAAAAATAATAGATAATAGCTTATTAAGCCTATCTCGCGCTACGCATGTATAGTCCGTCCAACTTATCTGGAGAATAAAGGAGGGCGTCCCAATCGTTGTGGTGCTGCCCATAGTCTAAAAATTATCTCATTTTTAGGGAATTTTTTGCAAATTCATTTTTTCTTAAACAATTTATTAAGCAGTATACGACACGATAAAAAATCAAAAAATGTAAAGTAATGTACAAATAAATTTATCAAAATATACATTCGCAAAATACACGTCACCAAATTGCGTTTTTTCAAAATCAAAGAAAAATACAATTGTCAAAAAAAAAAAACAAACAATTATTCTTTTAGGCCGGCGCCACATTACGCAGATATTCCGCTTTTTGTCTTTTATTATCGTCTTTTCCGTTGCGCCAAATCGGCAAAGCAAATAGATCGACCGATCATCCGCGTAGTGTGTTTAATAAGCGCATATTGTATGGAAAGAAATATAGCGATGTTCCGCGACAGAAGAGACGCGGCGGAAGATCCGCGCAGAGTGGCGCCGGTTTTATTCGGTGTCTCATACGTAATGATCTGACCTCCATGTTTAACTCAGTAACACCTAAGGATATCAATCGGTTTAGGGCCGTTGTATCAACTTGGTTTATAGTCATCTTTCGTTCAAAGCATAGATATTTTGCGTTTTCCACCGATCAAACAACTCGCTTTCGTAAAAATCTATGCTTTAAATGAACTATTGCTATAAAGTAAGTTGATTAAACCAGTCTTTAATGTGTATAAATAAAAAAGTTTATTTTTGAAAAAAATATGTTTATACTAATGAACACGTTAGTTTCCCCTCCTGCATTGACAATTATGAAGCACTGACCTTTAGATACGGGTTTGAATACACCTTCGACATCTTCACTTTGCCAACATTTGTCTGCTGTTTGTGAGGTATGTATATATGTTTCATCTAGATGTATGACTGGCCGCCGATTCAAAGAAGTTTCATTCTTCCTTAATTCATACAAGAATTTTGCTCTCATGAAACATATTAATTATATCATTGCGTTCTATAAGCACCTTACGGTTACTTTTAGTCTTCCGAAAACAAAAACCTAGCTTATGCAGTAATTTACGTTATATCTCACGATATCCTTGAAAATTTGTTTTCTTTCAATACCTTTTGCAGTTTACTTAATGTAAGTAACTCTTTCTTAAAAAGTATAAAAATCATGTACCTTTCGCCTGATGACTCCCAAATCAAAGTCATCAATATCAATTTTTCCACTTATCCTTTTTCTTTTTTTTCCGGGTGTAGATATTTTAATGCCCATTTCCACGGCCGCTTTACCTTCTTTAACTATTTTGTAAATTGCCGATTCAGGAATACCTGAAGAAATTGTATAATAGTAAAATAAAAAACTAAGTATGGGAAAATCATTATAACTGCATGGCAGCACTAACCTGAAGCGGCGGCAATTGGCGGCAATACATCTATGAACAAAATCAAACGGTATAATTGGGGCTTTTAGACGTTGTTCCTTTCAAAAAACGTGTGCATTTTCAAGATTATTTCCCGAACACCGCTTTTAATGGTTTTTGGCATGGTGACAGTCTAAAATTTTCTTAAAAAACTATCGAAACAGTCATGAACCCCTCTGTAAACAAAGTCCGTCAAAGGTCTGTCAGCTGTAGATAATCCAATATGGCGTCGTTAGTTCCAAATTTGGCCATTCTTCAGATAAGTTAGACGGACTATATTCAAATTTCAAATCTCTAGTCTTAGTTCGTGTACACAGATCTGCACTTTATGGTAGTGTACTTTAGAGTTGAAATGAAATTACCCGTCGAGCCGTCTATGACGTCTATGGCATCTACAAGTCGACAGCGAGAGCAGCGAGAGATGAGAGAGAAATAAACGGAGACGTTTTGTCTTGCTCTCGCTCGTTGCTTTGCATTGCGTTAATCTCGAATCGTCCACCAACCACGGCGTCCGCTGTCCACCGTCTACGAATTCAACTAGTCCATGCGATAAACGTAAACGGTCGACGCGTCGATGCAACGTCAACGGTTGATTTCAACTAGTCCGTCCATTCAACGCCCATCCCTATCACAGACACTACAGATATATACGGTATTTGACAGGTCACCGGCAATGGCTATATTTGGCGCGGTGTGATGTTTATGATCATTTATTTCATTTATCTCAAATGCCCTTGTACTTTCAGTGCATTCCTGATGAATTGGCGTTTATTGGACAAGAATAGACATTTGGTTGCTTGATACATACACAAAATACAAATACATTAGGATAATATGTAACAAGCCTCTCGGCCACTACCCACATCGCTAGAAATATATGTTCTGAAGGAGGTAGCCTTTTTTAACATTTTATCCCCTTAGATCG
Organism: Agrypnia vestita; assembly: GCA_016648135.1. Lineage (NCBI taxonomy): Eukaryota > Metazoa > Arthropoda > Insecta > Trichoptera > Phryganeidae > Agrypnia > Agrypnia vestita. Next base: position 43,658 of record JADDOH010024562.1, on the reverse strand, counting down.
ACATCTAATATTTATTTAGAAAGAAAGTACATACAGTCATAATCAAGAACAAAAGATATTAAAAAATATAAAATTATCATGCGAGATGCAGGAAAAAATGGAAATAAATGTTATACACATCTAATCAAAACAGGATCTTTCATATGGATCTACAAAAGCAATCGCAAGCTAACTAAAAGTATGAGAAACAAAAACCAGAAAAATAATTTGGGATGCAAAAAAGAAACAAAAAAGAGCGCCATTTGGTAAAGAGATAAATAAAATCAAAAAAGTGACAAGCAGGGTGGAAAAATCCATAAAATATGATATATAAAATAAAATGAGTAAATAATCACAAATAACAATCTATAAAATATGATACAGTAAAATAAAAAGCAGAGGTTATACATGATAGAAATATGTATGTATATGAAGTAAAAAATGTGGAAAATATGCACACAATCAGTTTCACAGTTCATCAAGAGTTTAAAACTGGAGCTTATTTTCACTAGCGTACTCATATATTTCCCAACACTCCATCGCCAATGTTCGTTTATTAAAATTTGTAAGACTTTATCTTGGCAGTGGCATTACTACTGACACTTCACACACGAGAATACAATGTATCTTGATGTCTAACTGCACTCATTCTTCACAGACAGTTTCTTTTAGGCGAGTTAAGTAATAAGCTTCTGTCTATGCGGTGGTAAGGTACATTATGTTCATATTCAGAGCACAGCACTGGTGGTTTCCTTGTCAAGTACAGACCTTGCGGGAATCCAGGAACTCAGGAATGGGAGGAATATAACGTACCTACCAATAATAATAATAATAATAATTGGAGGCGAATAACAAGGGCGCTTTACACAGAGAAATTATTATCTTACAAGACAACTTACTGCTAGAAAAGAAAAAACTTATTTACTATTACTTATTCACTAGGTGGCATACAAGAAGTGGAATTAAAATTGAGTACTATAATAGTTTGTAAGTCCCTGAAAGAATTATGTGTTTTCGCGGAGTGCACAATATGAGTGGAAAACATTAGCTAGCGTTGTTGTGGTCAGATTCTATAGGTTTTTATAGGATTGTCTAAATAAATGCGTCTTAAGTTGTTTTTTGAACAGTGGTAAGCTGTCTGTTTGTCTCAGTTTATTAGGTAGTTTGTTCCATAACTTTGGTCCAGCCACCGCGAAAGCACGATCACCGAAATTAGTTTTGTGGACGCGATTTACTTCAGCTAACCTATTTGTATTAGATGTTGATGCTGAGCGAAGTGTTAGTTGTCTATTATTTGCGGAGAATGGAATGCAGAAGTCGGTTATGTATTGAGGGGCCATGTTGTGAATAGCCTTAAATATTGTAAGGCAAAGCTTATATTCAATCCTCTCTGGACATTTAAGCCAGTGAAGGTTTTGAAGATGGTTTGAGATGTGCGCAAACTTTGAAACGCCGGTAATGAGTCTTGCGGCGGCATTAAGTACAGATTGTAATTTGTTTATTTCCTGTTTCGGGAGATGAGCGTAGATACCATTACAGTAGTCTAAGCGAGAGATAACGTATGCATTTATTAGTGATTTTGTTGCTTCTGTTGGGATGCTTTTGCGAATAGATTTAATGTGGCGTAAATGATAGAATGCAGAGCTGGTTGTGCTATTAATTTGTTTACTAAGAGACAAGCTTGAATCCAAGTAGACTCCAAGTAGTTTGACATTAGTTTTGGGATAATATTCAGTAATTAATGGAATAATATTCAGTAATTAAAAATATCATAATTTACTTACAATAAACATCAAACTGCATTTTTGAGACATATTACATACACAAGAGGTTATATTATAGTACACGGGAGAAAGTAGGTAAGTATATACCAATGTTTCTTACAAAAATACTATAAATGTATCACTTTATTACTAGGACATCGGTCGACCTTAACAGCTAGGACACAACAATCACCAGCCGCACAGCGGCGGGCAACACAATTAGGCTTCTACAAACTATACTCTATAGTGAAAGCAAGAGTCTAAGGCCCGGTTGTTTCAAGTTCGATCAAAGTAAGCGGTCGATAAAAGCATAGATTTTTACGAAAACGGATCGTCTGATTGGTGGAGAACGTAAAAATCTATGCTTTAAGAGAACGCTTACTTTAATCCAACTTGAAACAACCGGCCCTCAGGCTATTTCAGACTTAGTTCATAATACTTTAGGGAGTTTAATACATTTTAAGAATATTACTAGAATATGTCAATAGTGACTGAATTATATTCAATATAAGTTACTTTGAACATTTTCAGTTTTACCGAATATAAGTCAGAAATATTGCAAAAATCTCCTCACTCTTAAAATGTAGAAACCCCTAAAACATTGTGCTATAGGTCTGAAACACCCTGCTGAATTATAATTCATATTATAACTAGGATATGTAAATTTTCCACCAGTAAAATGCAGGCAGCATTACATGGATTATTATTTTATGGTAATTGACTTTATTAATCTCACAATTTTTCCGTGTATTAAAATCGCTGTGAATCGGTCGAGAAAGCCACAAGAAATATATAAAAACATCGGATGCTTTTTAGCTAAACAACTACTAGAATATTCATATACACAATAAACTGTTATAAACATTTATTTATTTGTTATATTTTTTAAATTTATATTTTATTTTGTTTGGGGGTGCTCAGTGTTTGAAGCGGAGTCTTTGGTCCCAGGCGTTCATTTGTCGTGACGTAATTATCAGGTTCACAGGGAAAATTAAAGGATCACGTGACTGATACAAATTTATTACAATACATGACATAAATGTTATACAATAGAAAGCATAAAATGACACATGACAAAAATTATGACTTTGCCGTCAGTTCTTCTTTTCAGTCTACTTTCAGTCCCTGGGTGACCCTTATGATACCTTATGGTAATATTATTCTCCCCTGTCTACGCTTTAGTTCTTCCCGTGATCCTTTTAAGAATGCCATTTGCCGAGATATCCTCTCAGTAGTTTAAATAATAGTATTGGATTAGATCAGCACATGCTCTTCCATGTTCCAGAATTTTTATGTTGTGGGAATATAATGCTTCATGGTATGGATACGATAAATTTAGTTTTGAGGTGGCGAAGAAAGTTCTTTTTTATCTGTTCACGTCTCGCAATATATGTAATTTTCTGCGGGTTCCACACCTGAGATGCATATTCCAGGTTGCAGAACGCATAGTACAGTCATTTTAGGGAGAAAGGATTTTTAAAGTTTTTGCAGTTACGCAGTATGGAACCTAGCATGCTGTAGGCCTTTGACGTAATTTGATCGATATGGTTCTTAAAAGGGAGTTTATTATCGAGGATCAAACCAAGTTCCTTTACTTCGCTTTTAATTTCTAGTGGGATGTTATCTAATGTGTAGGCAAAATGAATTTTGTTGAGATTCCTTGTGAATGTAATACAGTAGGCCGATACGCGGGAGACATAATCTTGTATTTTTTATAGTCTACTAGGGGGCAAACTTTGGCCTAAATCTTCATATCATCAGCGTACAGAGAAGGTTGGTGTAGTAAAAGCATGTATATATGTCGGTTATGTATATTATGAATAGCAATATGCCGAGGGGGACTTCCGAGGAGATGCGGGCCCAATCTAATTTGAAACCGGCTACGACTACCAAACCAAATAGTCAAACAACACTCACGTGAAATATTGAGAAAATATGTTACATCTTGACCGTTCTCAGAAGTTTGGTTTTGGTAAGAGACTTTATTCAGTATGGGCGAAGATAACAAACACACAAACCAGAAATAAGTAAAAACAAGTTTGTGGAATTACATGGTTCTCTTTACTTTTAATTAAAAGAGGAAAAAAAACAAAAACAAAGTTAGTTGCTCCCTTCCTAGTTCTTGCGCTTCGTTTAGTACTGACATTGAAGACTTTTATAAATAAAATTTATTTTTTCTGTTTGAAGGTTCCAACCGGACCCTCCTTTTAAAGTTTTCCATCAAAGGTTGAAAGTTGTATGGATTCATCATTCTTGTGGTGTTCCTTCCATGCTCATCTGCCTACAATGTGATGATACCAATTTGTATTGTCTTCACGCCAATGAAGACTTGAGATTTTGTGTTTTGTAAAAACTAGCATACATATGAAAAATTCTAATGTTAAAAATTTATCTGTCTACTTGAAAATTATACTATCGCAAATTTAATTGTCGATTTGTAAATTCCAATGTTCAAATCTTAATATTCTAATTGTAAATTCCACTGTCAAAAATTAATATTGTCTGTTGCAACTGTTTAACCAAACTTCTCTTTTAAATATATTTGTTCTATAAAAGCTGTTTTATTTATTTAACCCCCGAGTTGTCAAACGCATCTGAGAACCCACTGGAGCTGGACGAGAGCATGGCTGCTACTGAGCTCGGCGGATATTAAAAGGTCATTTGAAAAATCACTACATCCTCTAAGTGTATAATGATGCGGAGCAGTTGTGGTATGTATTACAGGGATATGTAATTTCCCAAGTGTTATGTGTCTGCTACTTGATACAATTTGGGTCAGTTCGTTACTATTGTGAAAATCCGTATTAAGTTTCTTCAGGATGCAATTTTGTTTGTAAATATATTTCTGGGCAACTTGGAAGGATTTCAATGTGGTTTGGAATGCACTACCCCGTGAAATAATACCGTATTGTAAACTGACTGGACCAAAGCATAATTTAGGGTGTTCAACAATTTTATTCTTATATAATATTTTAGTAAATACGCATAAAAGTTTTCTTATTCTTTCCACAGTGTTATTGATTTGAATTTCCATTTAAGATTAGAGTCAATTATTAAATTATCCCATTACAACTGTCTTGGGCGCTCTAGTAACATGTATTTTTGCATTTAAGTATATTTTACATGCACATTTATGTGTATTTAGTGTTTGTATGTAGTGCGATTCGTATTTAATAAATAGTTGATTTAATGGATCTATAGGTTCAGGTCATCATTTAGAAAATGAATCTTGTGTATGGGTGAGTTTTTGAATAATGCTAAGGTATCTGTAAGAATATCAGCATCAATGATAGGGTCAGCACAACACATATGTATATAATTTATGAATTTAAAATGTTAAACCATTTTCAAGGACCTATTTTTTTTTTAAATAGGTGAAATCTATAGATTTATAGACTTAATATTTTAGTAAATAAAATAAAAGTTTTCTTATTCTTTCCACAGTATTATTGATTTGTAATTTTCCATTTAATATAAGAGTCAATTACTATTCCTAAATATTTAATACTATTTATTTAACTTTCTATGAAATGAACAGTTATTTTTGCATGTATTATTATTTTAATTAGAACAATTTTTACAATGTACCTTTATTACTGTGTTATTGGGCGAGTTACTTTCATTTTATGTGAAAGGAATATATGTAATAAGTTTTTTCTTTTAAGCGATAATAAGTTATAAATCGTATTGTAAAAGAAAACATGGACATGCTATATTAAAATAAAATTGTAATGCATATATGTAGTGAACTCAGTAAATAATAAATAGACAATAATAGAATGAAGTATAATGCATATACTTACTGGGAGAAGGGATATAGTGCGCCCGCGCTTGCAAGTATGCAGTGGTATCTCCACACATAAGTGCCCTTACATACAAGTATTTTTGAGATAAGAGTGAGCCAACTCGTTACAAAACAGCTGGAGTGGCATTTTGGGGGCTGGAACGGATTAATGGCATTTCAATTGATTTCAATAGAAATTGCTTTGAGATACGAGCAGGGTTACGGAACGAATTAAACTCGTATGTTGAGGTACCACCGTAGTAGTGTTTTATTTGTTGCTTTTGATGTCAAGTTTTATTTAGTATCGGCGATATTGATAATTTTATTATGTTTTGCTGGAGACTCGATAAACTGTTATTTAGAATAAAATGTAGCAAAACAGTACATATGAAATTGGCGTTTTGCCGTACTGGCAAATTTGATCTCAAATATCTTCTCTTTGGTTAGGAATTCCAAATCTAAATTTATACAGCTATTTACTCATGTATTTGTGTTTTGAAAATTATAATTCATTTGTTTTTTCCTCAATTGTTTTTTCTTTGCGTCACTCAGTTTACAAAATGAAAAACTTGAAATATCGCGTTATTTACGAGTAGAGTTCCACCGTGGCACCAGTGCTGCAAAAACGGCTTGAAGGATTAATGATGTCTATGGCGACGGTGTCGCAAAAGAAAACACAGTGCGTTTTTGGTTCCAACGTTTTCGTTCTGGAAATTTCGACCTGCAGAACAAGCCCCGTGGACGGCCGGAGACCAAAGTTGATAATGAAGAATTGAAGGCTATTGTGGAAGCGGATCCATCGCAAACCACATCCGAGTTAGCTGCAGGCTGCGGTGTTAGTGATAAAACTGTTTTAATCCACTTGAAGCAAATTGGTAAGGTGAAAAAGCTTGAAAGGTGGGTACCTCACGAATTGAGTGAAGCAAATCAACAAACGCGCGTTGACTGCTGCGTTGCATTACTCAACCGGCACAATAATGAAGGGATTTTAAATCGAATCATTACCTGTGATGAAAAGTGCATCCTGTACGATAATCGGAAGCGCTCATCGCAATGGCTGAACCCTGCCGAACCAGCCAAACCATGCCCCAAGCGAAAATTGACTCCAAAAAAGTTACTTGTGAGCGTTTGGTGGACTAGTGCTGGTGTCGTTCACTACAGCTTTCTTAAATCTGGCCAGATTACAGATCTATTGTCAGCAACTGCAAACCATGATGGAAAATAGCTGCTAAACAACCGAGGCTGGTTAATCGCTCTCACTGCTGCTTCATGATAACGCTAGACCACACACTGCACAACAGACGGCTACCAAATTAGAGGAGCTTCAATTGGAATGTCTAAGACATCCACTGTACTCTCCGGACCTTGCCCCAACAGATTACCATTTTTTTCGAAATTTGGATAACTTCTTGCAAAGGAAAAAATTCAACTCCGATGGGGCAGTCCAAACCGCCTTCAAAGATTTTATTGATTCCCGTCCGAATGGTTTTTTTAGTAAAGGGATCGATGAACTACCTATGAGATGGCAAAAGTGCATACATAGCAATGATACATACTTTGATTAAATAAATATATTATAATAAAAAAAAATCGGCTTTATGTTCCTCCCATACTAAACGCCAATTTCATATGTAAGGACCTAATATTATCGAGGTATCACAATATATACAATTGTTTGAAGGATTTAGTGTACATTGGGAAGTATTGGATAAGGTCATATCCTTTGTAAGATTAAATAGAGAAAAAATCTTGACTAGCAGCAAAGCTTGCTAAATAGCAAAATCGTATAAAAATAGTGAGATATTGGTACAGATTATTTTAAAATACTCCTGCCTGTATAGATGACGGAAAGTGTAGAAATATTATATACATGTTGATGACTATCGGCGAGTGCTTGCTGCTCCGCCCTACTTTAAATAAAATCTAAATGTACATATTTTAAAATAATTTTATCTTTAAAAAAATCAGAAGATTAAGTTATTTTTTGAGAAATGGGAAAACCACACACTGCGTACTGCGTCTTTGAAGCATTCATTATACAGATTATTAACTATACAGGTCACTGGAAGAAAATATTTGTATTCTAATATAACGTGTACATCTCATTACTTTAACATTTTTTTGGAAATTTCACTATTTTTTGGTACTATCAATGTGCTCATTACATGAAACATTTTTGGAATACATTAACATTTTGTAAAGATGCTGAAGTTTTTCAGTTATTCAACACCTTGAATGTTAATTTGCATCTTTGTATTTCACAGCAATGAAAGGAAGTGAATACCAAGCGCTGTGCACATCTAAAACCTAATGAAGTACAAGGGACCTATACAGTTCAAGAAGATTGATAGAAATGGTCGCTGGGATGCTTTGGGTACAATCAGCTCATGCTGATGGGTTTGCCTTTACAAAATTTAAAACTTTTAAATCCCTAATAACAACTAGTTTAGCATCTGCTCATTCTGTCATTGTGGGCAAATTGTGCGATGACGAGGGCAACAGATGAATAAATTCTTTAAAATCATTTTTGTCTTGCGAAATTGTTATTAGAGATCAACAATATTTGGTTGTTGATCATCATTACCCCTAAAGTGTAATGTCATGTCATAGGAATATAAGTTATGCTGTAGCAAAATCATTGAAAAAAATAGGAAACTGAAAAATGCAAACAAAGTGTTAAATCACCTGTAGGTACCATTACTTGGTCATGAACTAATTTCTGCTAGGACATGTGGTCCATATACCTTAACATTTGCTACTGCTGATGCGTCTGATTTTGTGAATAAAATTAATATATTATGTCAAAGTCGCATGCCCTATATATGCTTAAAGTTGCAGGTCAACTAAAGGCATTGGCTGTAAGTGAAATTGACTCCTAAATGTGATGAACATAGAGATACAGTAAATAATTTAATTTTGGATTTAACTACATATAAGATTGTTCATTTTTACATGGTGCAAACAGGTTAATCAAATTTTAAATAGTGGGATGGGTTTCAGTTCTTATTCTGACATATTTATAATATTGTAAAATATTATTAAAAATGTAAAAATAATGTTTCATTTAACCGCATAACAATATGTTCCTGAAAATAGAGCTGGCAAAATTTGGTCAAATTATCATTTTGATGCATTTCAGGTTAACTTTAAATGCAAAAGTAGCAAGATAGGCACGTTGCTTTCAATATGTTTATGTATGTATAATTTTCTAGTGAATTTTTTGTGAAAAAAAACTTATTTTCAGTTATATTTTATAAAAATGATTAAAGATGTAAGTTCATTTTATGTTTTTATTATTTTTTTTTTTTGGCGGAGATAAGCAAATTCTTTTTTCACATCCACTGCGCGTAATTGGGAGTTTACTGTATTTGCCAAGTGTGTAGAACACTTATTATAAATTAAAAATTGACATTTAAATAAATTGTGTTGTATGTGTCTAAGATAAATAATTAATCACATTAAACTGTTATTATATTTGTGTACTGGTTATCATCATTCCAATACTAGTCAAGTAACGGAACATGATAAAAATGTAAATCCAGACAAAATAAATGAAATTATTAAAACAAAAATAAATGTAACAAAGCTTGGAACAAGAATACGTGGGATGAGAAAGACAAAGAAAAGAGAAATCGTAATAAACCTCCAAAAAAAGGAACACATATATTTATTAAAAAATGAAGCAAATAATTTGACTACAGACGGGATAAGCGCATTGGAAATCAAAACAAGAAGACCGTGTCTTACATTACATGAAAATTCATCATTGGATAAATGGATGGATTTTCCCTCCTTCAGAGGCGACGCCACATTAATCGTGCCACATAAGTACGGGCAACTCCCTAGAAGGCGGTCAAATAAAAGCATCCACGGGCGCTCTAGGCGCCCCCCAAGCAATCGCTCTGGAAGCGATTCATTCTCTTTATTTCATCAAAAATGTGAGTCATTTTTAGAAATATAAATATTACATAATTCACATGTCTAAATATTTTAGCAGAAAATATCAGTTTGCCATCATATTATAATTTCGCAATATTATTAAACCCAATATGTCACATCAATTTCTGTTTTATTTATTCAAATAAAACTGAGGCTGACGTCAGGCGGGCCGGTCGTCTGGCTCCGCGGATGACGTCATCGGTCTCGCTCCACTGGCGGTAATCGCATCGAGCTATGGAGCTCGCTCTCGGTCTCTTCTGTAAAGGGCCATCATTTAATCCTATCCGTAATACCTATTGACGGTCAGATTTCATCTTATGCTGATGATACAGCTCTAGTTTTTGACTGTAGTAATTGGAATTATGTTATAGCTGCAGCAAATCGGAATATAAATATTGTAAAACAATGGTTTGATGAAAACTTATTATCACTAAATACGGAAAAAATTCACTATATTCCTTTCACATTATATAAAAAAAACTCACCCAACAACTTAGTAAAAAGATTCTTTCTAATAATTGTCCTAATCAAAATAATAATAATACTTGTAAAAACAAATGTTCAGTATTAAGTTCAAAAAATAGTATTAAATATTTAGGAATAATAGTTGACTCTAATATTAAATGGAAAATACAAATCGATAAAACTGTAATAATAAATAAGAAAACTCATATATGTATGGATTAAAATAATAAATTTTTAAAAACACTACTTATTATGCTTTAGACCAGTCAGTTTTATAATATGAATGTAATTACCCCATTATCTCATGGGGTAATTACATTCAAAACTACATTGAAATCTTGAGAAAATTATCCCAGAAATTAATTATAAAGATCATTCTTAAAAAACCTAATGATTATCCGACTATAGAGTTTTTTAATAAATTAAAAGTCCCCACATTACAAAATATAAAAAAAAAATTGCACAGTAATAACGAATTGACCTAAATAGTATCAAGTAGCAGAAATATAACAATTAGTAAATTGCATATCCCTGTAATACATACCACAACCGCTCAGCATCATTATACATTTAGAGGAGTGAAATGGTTTAACGAATTATCTGTTAAAATGAGTATTGAAAAAAATTATGATGCCTTTATGAAAAATATTAAAAAATACCCTCAGAACTAATCAATTTTTTAGTTTATTATATGTAATCTACTTATTATGTACTTAATTGTTTATACATTTTATTATATTATTATACAATTCTTTAGAGTATTTCTTTATTAATAAATAGTTTTAAATCTAATATTATTTATACTGCATACTGTTATTATGTTTGCTTAAAATTTTCCCTTATTTTTCTCTGAACTATGTTAATTTTTAATGTATTTGCTTATTATTAGTTTATTTTACTGTTGTCTCACATAATTGCATTATGATTGTCACATATAGTTACTTTTCTTCTTCTTATTTATAGGTACATAGTATATATTTAAAATATAATAATTCTCCACTCCTACTCACGAGTTATATTACTCATGTAGAAGAGAAATACCAGTGTAAAAACTGTCACTATCTTTATTGTAAAAAAAGTGTATTTATCTATTAAATAATAATAAAAAATTATAAATAATCATTTGGTTATATTAAGTTGTTTTATTATATAAAGTAATGTCATTTTCTGATTTTGTTCTGTGGTTTGATATTTTCTTGCCAATATGGATGCTGAAAGGGTGGGGCCGATACGGGAGCCTTTGCTCGTAGAATGGCCCTGAACATTCGTGCTCTTTCCAATACATTTTGCATAACTTTTCGTAAAATTGTTTGAGTGTTGACCGCTGTTCTGTTGTGTAGTGTTCCATTTCAAATTCCCCAAGTTTTCTTCACAAAATTCTGAAATAAAATTAAAAAATATAAATAAATTTAAAAAGTTATTAAACATTCAAACTATAACGGTAGTTTTGCGCCACCCTGTATTTTCGTCATTTTTGTTGTTGTGCCGAAAATGGCCACCACTTGCGGGATATAATTTTTCACACTTAAGCCAAAAATATTCCCCGTTAATATACTATATAACAAAAAGAATAATAATAATCAACGATTAAATAAAAAAGTTATTAAACATTCAAACCATAACGGTAGTTTTGCGCCACCCTGTAGCATATCACATTTTTCTTTTCCAATACAAGACTGAGACCCAGATCATCGGGCAGTAAGAATCCGCGATGTAAATAGATTGATTTTCCTTTGGAAATCTTGTTCCAGCAACTGTGTCCAGCTGGTGTATGGTAGTTTCGCTACGGAATAAGCGCCGCATAGGAAACCACGTCGTAATATTTTATTTATTCATATACTAACCGTATTTGTAAGTCTGCTATGCGTGTAGAAAATGCAATTAAAATTTAAGTAAATAAATAAACAAACATTTCTTCAGAAAATTTAATTATATAAAAACATATATACACAATGTTCTTTTGATCAAAACACTAAACTCAAAGATTTGTTCTATCGTATGTACAGCTTATTTGTTAAAAATTTCAGTGTATTTAAATAAATACCTTGTTATTGATTGGATTTTTTTTGCACTGCGGGTAAGAAGAAAGTTTATTCCCAGTGGGCGAAAATATTTGAATTTTTGGTTGTTCTTTACGATTAAGAAAAAGTGGACTGTGAAGGTCAAAAACTTTTGCTCCGACGCCATACTGTGCGGATCTTCCGCCGAGTCTCGTCCATCGCGGGACGCCGCTATATTTCTTTCCATTTAATATGCGCTTACTAATCACACTGCGCGGATCGGAATCGTTCGAAAAATTTGTTTTGCCGATTTGAAGTGACGGAAATCTGATTGCTAGAATATTTGCACTGTGACTATGTACCGAAACAGTTTCTATCTAATGTGCCTTAAAGCATGTCTTTTTAAGTGTGATTTCTGATTGCACGAATAATTGCAATGAGAACATGAAAACAGTTTTTCTCCAGAGTGCGTAAGAGCATGTCTTTTTAAGTGTGACTTTCGATTGCACGAATAATTGCACTGCGAACATGAAAACAGTTTTTCTCCAGAGTGCGTAAGAGCATGTGTTTTTAAGTGTGACTTTCGATTGCACGAATAATTGCACTGCGAACAAGAAAGCAGTCTTTCTCCAGAGTGCGTAAGAGCGTGTATCTTTAAATCTGACTTCCAATTGCATGAATAATTGCACTGCGAACATGAAAAGAGTTTTTCTACAGAGTGCGTAAGAGCGTGTGTTTTTAAATATGACTTACGATTGCACGAATAATTGCACTGCGAACACGAAAACAGTTTTTCTCCAGAGTGCGTAAGAGCGTGTGTTTTTAAATCTGACTTCCGATTGCACGAATAATTGCACTGCGAACATGAAAAGATTTTTTTTCCAGCGTGCTTAAGCACATGCTCTTTTAAACTTGACTTCCGTTTACACGAATAATCGCACTGCAAACACGAAAACACCTTCTTATCAGCGGTAGTAAGCTTGCACTTGCTCGAGGATCTGTCAACTTTGGGAGCTGTCTCCGATTCCGGCTGCTTTCCAGAGGCAGAAGAAGACGCAGCTGAATTTTCCATAAAAGAATATTGTATTCTCTGGAGACCTGCAAAGTAAATATTTATAATTTAATGCCAACTTATGTACAACGTCGTGTCTAAATTTCATTGTTGAATGTGGGCAAGTTTGTGTTTAATTGCAAACATGGAAAAATTCAGTTCGAATTGAGCGGTGACTCATTTTATTCTCCCGCATTAATATCATTATCAAAATATTTATTATCAAAGCACACAACAGTCTCAACCCACGAGTTAGTAAAAATAAAATTGACCTAATACCGATTACAAGAATTACATTTAGGTAGAGATCCACTAAATATTATTCCACTAGATAGTATAACAGAATGTCAATGAAATTAAAGATGCAGTTAATGGGATAATATTTAAGAATTACATTATAAAATGGATAACGGTGTAAGGCATCGAAGAGATAAAAAAGAAACTAACGACAAATATTACTTATAAAAAATAAAATGACATAAAGTAAAGTAAGAATCAAGTGTAAGTTTTAAACAATGTTATTGTAAGAATGTTGGTCTATATCGTACCCACCTCGACACATTATCTCACTAGTGAGGGGGTACTGTCATGCTTAATAAATCCTATTTTCATTAAAAAAATAAATATATATATATAAGGGCGCCATATTTGTTTTCTGGTTAAAGAACGACTAACTTGCTGGTGTTTACATCAAATCTAATCATGTATATTTAGAAAAATTTACCTGTATGTTACTTTGCATTGAATGTTTTGAATTTTTTTTTATCTACCAAATTTTTTGTAAAGTGAACTGTTCAACTAGTAGATATATTTTTTTCGATATATGTCTTCTAAGACCAAAAAAAATTGATAGAATTGAAGAACAATATATAAAAAAAGGTCAACAGGCAAAATATATCGAATAAAAAAGTTTGGTGACCAAAAAAAGGGTCGCCAGAAAAAATACATGAACATATCGAGGAAAAATACCGACATTCTTTCCTGAAATAACATTTGGTGACCTAAATAAAAATAAATAGGTCACAGACGAAAATATATCCAAAAAGATACTAATCCGATACTTCACAATAAATTTCGATCTTTCATTTATCACGAAAACACTCGCTACCTGGGAGATTAAAAAATTTGAGCAAAATTTATTTTTCATCTACTGAACTAGTGAACGACTAGTTCAGTTAAGTGAACTGTACCGTTCGTTCATTCGGTGAAGTGAACAGTTCTAAAAGAACAGTTCGTTCATGAACGACCCATCTCTATCGGACACACCCGTTACTTATTCAGTTAATTTGTCGGACTGCACTTAAGACTTTAAAAATCTGGTCACCTCAGTTAAGGCTATTTTTCGGTCACATCAGATGCGCGCATTTCACTTCACTAAGCATCAATCGATAATGAAACAACTCCTCACCGGCGCGCCGGTCGGCCCTCCCGGAGTACTCCGAGCACTCCTGCTTGATGTCAGGACACGATATGTCCGCATCAGTGTAGAGCTCTTCATCGCCGCTCCCGGCTGCAGACCCCGGCTCGGGCTTGACGGCAGGAACATCTTGGTCAGCGCGGTTCATTGTTGCAATATCATCCAAGAAATATAACAAGCGTATAGTAACAACACCACCTAGACACAATAGTAAACGACGTTTATCAAATGGAAATGGCTGCCAACTAGGGATGGGCGTTGAATGGACGGACTAGTTGAAATCAACCGTTGACGTTGCATCGACGCGTCGACCGTTTACGTTTATCGCATGGACTAGTTGAATTCGTAGACGGTGGACAGCGGACGCCGTGGTCGGTGGACGATTCGAGATTAAACGCAATGCAAAGCAACGAGCGAGAGCAAGACAAAACGTCTCCGTTTATTTCTCTCTCATCTCTCGCTGTCGACTTGTAGATGCCATAGACGTCATAGACGGCTCGACGGGTAATTTCATTTCAACTCTAAAGTACACTACCATAGAGTGCAGATCTGTGTACACGAACTATAACTAGAGATTTGAAATTTGAATACATGCGTAGCGCGAGATAGGCTTAATAAGCTATTATCTATTATTTTTTTACTTGATTTTTTGTGATGTCACGTGCGACGATTCGGTGAATTCCCAATTTTACGCTGTATAAAATAAAACAATTCTGTTTAATTATTTTATTTTTTATTGAACTATTATTAATTAATAGGCCGGCTAGATATTTTTCTAAAATCAATATTTTATTCGATCGATCTCGACTTCTTATATATTTACCTGAAAAGGGATGCTAAAATTTAATTATTGTGTTATTTCCTTACTTTTCAACTTTAGCATATAAATGATAAACAAACTTGTAGGGAATAAAATTTTCTATACCTAACTATGGTCCTTATTCAGGAGTCCAACATTAATTATTTTATATGTAATATAATCTTGAATTTAGGTTTAATTAATTTTTATTATAAATTCCCTATTTTCAACTTTATAGATAAAAAAATAAATCTATTATAATTTTGTTTACACCACTTTTTATTGGTTTTTTACATGTTTCGGGAACAATGTTCCTTTTCTCAAATTGAGCCATAAACTAAAGTTGACAAATAATACAGATATATTTATTTATTAATAATGTCACCACAAAGTGAAAGTCTGACTTTGAAAGATGTATTCTTCAATAAATTTCTAGATAAAATCTCAAATGTAAAGTATTTTTAAATTATGTATTTATTTATAAATTTATAGATAATAAATAAATGTAAAGGTTTTTATCATTTTATTTAACTTGTATTGAAACGAATGAATTTTTCGTAATCGATTTGAGTTAGTGTAGTGATAGTCCAACGTTTTACAAAAAATAATACTCATAATCAAGGCAGGAATATAGTCCTGCTAGGTTATTATTGTTTTCCAAATAACCCTGTACACATGTAATAATGTGTATCTAATATATTTTTTTATACACACATTGCTTTGTACTTTATATTTTTAATTTTTATACTCATATTTTAATGCTTATACCCGATACTTTCACTGCTTATATATGTAGTTTATATTTATATTTTACTGCTTACACCTGATATTGTTGTGTATACCTACTTCTTTCTTTATTATATATAGAAAGAAGTATATAAAAGAATATGTATAAGCCTATAAACAAATAAATAATAAAATATTTCTTTTTACATATAAGCACAAGTAGCGGTTTTACTTTCCCCGAAACTATATTCCTTCGAACTTCTTTAAATTTTAAAAATTAACGTAATAAAAATAACCAACGGTTGTGCCGTCGAGCAGCGTCGCGTCAAACCGTAGACAGTTGACTGTCGTCCCGATGTTTAGATAAACGTCCGCGACGTCCGCGTAACGAAGTTGACGCGTCAACTAGTTGACGAATTCAACTAGTTGATCGTCTCGTCGATGGATGGACGTGGACGGTCTCGTTTCGTCGACGGTAAATACGTCGACGACCCATCCCTACTGCCAACCATAGATTAGAGATGGGTCGTTCACGAACAAACGGTTCTAAAAGAACAGTTCACTTTACTGAACAAACAAACGTTACAGTCCACTTTAGTGAACTGGTCGTTCACTGATTTAAAAGATGAAAACGAATTAATTCATTAAATTCCGAATAAATTTTAGTAACGCATTTATTTTTGGTGAGTGTAAAAGTTTTTTTTAGGAAGTTGAAAACCAAAAGTTTTGTACGTTTTGGGAAGTATGAAAAAAATTATGAAAATCGTTAAAACCACCCCTCGCATGAATTTAAAATTTTTGGGATAACTGAAAATTTTTCTGGTGGGTAAGTGAACAGTTCACGTACAGAAGTTGAAGTAGATTAAAATGAAAATTCTGGCACTTAGTGCTTCATTCATTTGCAGTATTCATATGTCAAAAATTAATTGTGTATGGTGGGCGGTGTAACGGATACGTCAAAAGATATTGTGAAATCACGGAAACTTTAAAGAGTAATAACTGCTTTAACACTTACTTGAGAGTCAAAACAGTTTTATTTTAAAATGAGGATACAATACCGATTTACTCACCCATTCTCTGAAGTACCTACTGTAATACCGCCCGGGATCTACAGTTTAGCCTGAATTTTGTTTTACCTTCTTTGATGAAGCAGTTATCAAAATGGACGATTTAGGTCTTCCCCTCCATAGATTATATGATACACCAGAGAAGGCACAAGGGGATACTACGGATGGCCAGCCCTTTTAAACAGTGCTGGACATTTCCACAGTATGCGTAGGGACCTTCGATTTGGTCAAGACCCTCCCTACCGGTCACTGCAACAAATCAACGATCCCTGCGTGATCTAAGACATCTACAAACGAGCCAACAGGAGAGCTGTTTGATGTTTGGCTTTACGTACAAAATGAGGGTATTTGTCAGATTTACTAACATTTTTAAAAATAAGGAATATAGTCCTGAAAAGAGTATGTATTATGTACTATTACTAAAAAGTCAAAAATGCAATTTTGGTAGATATCCGAGTTTACGTAGGGACCATCGAAACAGCCCACTAGTTCTACCATCAAGGTAAGCCCAGCTCTCACACTTGCCATGTGCTTACACAACTAGAAGCTCCTGACTATCACCTACCTGTGTTGTGACCTCAGTGGGAATCGTACCCGGAACTTCTGGCATGGACACTGGACGACTTGGCCGCTATAACAGACTTATTCGTACGACCGGGTGTTACACAGAAATTTATAATGATTTAGTTTACATCTTTCATTTATGTTCCTACCGTAAATGATTGTTAAGCTAAAATAAAATACTATTAAAATTTAATTTCATAATATTGTTCACATACGTTTTATTTATTAATATATACTCGTATTTTTAAATATATAATGCATACAAAAGTATGCGATTTAAATCTAATTAAATCAACAAGCATGTATTTAAAAAATTAAATTTTATTAAAATATATATACATACTTTATAAAATGTTCTGATGATCTAAACACAAAAAAAAGGTTTTTCAAATATTAGTACAGCTTATTCGTTAAAAAATTCAGTGCTATAAAATAAATAAGAAAAAAGTTTAATCCCCAGTGTGTGAAAGTAAATTTATTGTAAGGTGTTACTGACAAATAAGTTCACTGTGAACGAATACATATTTTCTTCCTCATGCATATGCAAATGTACATTTAGGCCGGTGCCACTTTCATCTTCCGTCGCGGAACGCCGCTACATTTCTTTCTACATTATGGGGTTAAAAACATACCGCACGGACGATCGGTCAATCCATTGCGTTTAAACTGTTAAAACAGTTTTGCATCATTGTAAAAATTAAAAAAAAAATAGTTTGCCGATTTGACGCAAAGGAGGAGACGTGACGAAAGATTCGCGCAGTGTGACGCTGGCAGCTAACTTGACGACTAACTAAGCTAACATCTTCACTTCTAATTTCAAGAATAACACTGTAAATATGAAAACAGTTTCTATCCAATGTGCGTTAGAACATGTCTTTTCAAGTTTGACTTCTGATAACACGAATAAGTGCACTGCAAACATGAAAACCGTTTTTCACCTGAGTGCGTAAATGCGTGATTTTTTAAGTCTGACTTCCGATTGCACGAATAATTGCACTGCGAACATGAAAAAAGTTTTTCTCCAGAGTGCGTAAGAGCATGCATTTTTAAACTTGACTTCCGATTGCACGAATAATCACACTGCGTACGTGAAAATAGTTTTTCTCCAGAGTGCGTAAGAGCGTGTCTTTTTAAGTCCGTCTTCAGATTGCAAGAATAATTGCACTGCGAACATGAAAACAGTTTTTCTCCAGAGTGCGTAAGAGCATTCATTCTTAAACTTGACTTCCGATTGCACGAATAAGTGCACAGCGAACACGAAAACAGTATTTTTCCAGTGTGCTTAAGCACATGTACTTTTAAACTTGACTTATGAATGTATGAATAATTGCACTGCGAACACGGAAACAGTTTTTCTCCAGAGTGCGTAATAGAATGTCTTTTTAAGTGTGTCTTCAGATTGCAAGAATAATTGCACCGCGAACATGAAAACATCTTCTTATCAGCGGTAGTAAGCGTGCAACTGCTTGAGGATCTGTTAACGTTGGAAGCTGTTTCCGATTCCGGCTGCGTTCCAGAGGTAGAAAAGGTTGTAGTTGAATTTTCCACAAAAGAATCTTGTGTTCGCAAGAGACCTGCAAGGTAAATATTTATCATTGACAACTTATGTACTGACATAACTTCAATGAAACACATTGAAACCCGCGGTCAGTATAAAATTACAATAACCATATTACTTCTTATTTAAGATTTTTTCTTAACGGCCTCTAAACTTAAACATTAAGTGGTTGTTGATCATAGTGGACCGAACAGTTGATATATTATGTAGATATTAATTTGATTCTCTTTGATATTCATGTAGCCAACTTGTACTCTTGTCACATATAAAGCAAGCAATAGCGCCGCTTTACATGTGACATATTGCAAATTTTGAAGAATTACTAATGCGAATCAAATATTTCGAAATACAAATGGATATAACAATTGCAGCAGGGTGTATAATAAAAGATAAATATTCAGATAAAAACCTAAAAATGTTATATATATGCCAACTAACTACCGATAGACCGAAAAAACCTTTTGAAATTTACAATATCCTCTCAAAGAATCAATATGAATTCAGAGAAAAACTACGTAGGTACTAGTTATGTCATTGCATCTATCACTGAACTGATAACTATTCAAATGGATAAGGGTAGCAAATGTTTTGCTGCTTTATTGACCTAATAAAAGCACTCGACAAGATAAACTATAATCTACTATTCAAAAAAAACTAACTATAATTAAAATTACTGGAACACTCTATAATCTCCTTAAATTCTACAGTATCGAGCACAGAAATGTGTCCACCCTTTAAAAATGGATTAGTATAAATGAATTTTAAGAACTAATTATTTGTACCCGTTGTTTTTTTCTACATGCGTTGGGTCTCCTTCAAACATTGAGACCAGTTTAGTCATAACTTTTAACATGTTAGCATCTTGTTTTTTTGTTATTTGTGAAGGATGGCAAAATTTAATCAGATGAGTTTATTACAAAAGAATTCAATATTTAACTTAAGCATCGCAAAAAATGAGTTTCAGACGACAGAGTGGTTGCAGTAAGACTTCAGTGCTTAATTTTATAAAATAAATTAAAGACTCTGCATGTTTACAGCGAAAAAAAGGTACCGGAAACAAAAAAAAAGACATCTTCCGCCGAAGATAAGCTATTGAAGCGATTCTGTTAACAACATCGTTTCAAAATGGCTGTAAATATAAGGACAAAAGATATCCATGCTGGTGGTTTGCAAGTTAGTGTCCATACTATACGCCGAAGACTATCGAAGGCCATCAAAAAAGCCACATTTGACTAAAAAAAATGCGTTCCTGTCGCTCAGAATGGGCCAAAAAGTATAAAAATGGTAGTGAGAGCAAATTGAACCTTTTTGGTTCAGATGGTATCCAGTACGTGAGACGGAAGTCTGGACAACCTTTAAGCAAGGAGTGTCTCCAGCCAACAGTGAAGCTTCTGCTGGACAAATGATCTGGGGATGTTTTTCTTTTTACCGAGCGGGAAAATTAGCCTTCATTGAGTATTGATCTTGGAATGACTTGTTGGTCTTGTAGTTAGGACACTCGCCTCGTGATCCAATGTTCGCGGGTTCAAACCTCACTCCAGACTAGCAAGTTAGTCCTATTTTAATAGCACAAGCGTTTAGCTTAGTTTGAAAATAGTAAGAATATTAATGTACGCGTATTCCGTGTTCGCATCTCTATTTAAAAAAAGATAAATATTTGTAAAAAAGATGTAAAATATTCAATACCATGTGTACAGCACCGGGATGTGCGATTTAATTAAAGTACCATTTGGGAAAGATAAACAACATTAATTTCTTAAAATATGAATATTATGAAGAATTTTTATATGAAGAAGCCATTGGCTTTGAAACATGTTGATTTTTTTTTCAATAAATAAGTGGTTTAAACAAAGTTAATTTATATTAATTTTAATTTCTTTGGTTTTTGTATTCCTGTTCAAAATTAATTGTTACGTGTTCGCATCTCTATTTATTTATAAAAAAAATAAAAAAAAGTCTTTCTAAGCTACAAAGTATTTATAGTTTCCAGGTCGCTCCTAAGCAAGGTAAACTAGTCCCTCAGCTTAAGTAAGAAGTGTTACAGAATCCAGATGTCCACAGAGCGAGTTAGCATCCTACACAAAATCCACGGTAGATCGAAATTCTCATAATTCGAACATTTTAAAATACACAGATCCCAAATTTTTAATTTCGTAGTAACCCTGATAATTTGAAAACCCCGGTAATACGTAATTTTAAATAGTTTTTAGATCCCTGAACCATAAAACAATACATTTTAAGGCGATCTTCTTGCAGAGTGAGCAAATTTCACAATCTTTTTCTCATATCTTCCTTTTTTGCTCTTTTTATCACATTTTTGTATGGAAAAATATCATATTAAAATTTATTAATCAGGTTCCATACATTTTGACAGGTTACATATATTTTAAATACGGATATCTTATTAAAATGACACAAACTAAATTAAAAAAACAAAAACGCACGAAACAACCTCGCGACAGTTTATAGGACTTGCGCGGGGAAGCGCGGTCTTGCATGTTAGTTGAAAAAAAAGTCAACCTGGAGACGGTTGAGTAGGACCGATACGGAAGCTTCTCTTAGAACGGTTCTGGGTAAGCAATGTGTTTATTTAACTAGATTGTATTAATATACATTTTTAACTAATATGTAAATATAAATGATCACAATCACGCAAAATAAGTATAACTTTTTCCGCGCGTACATGAGTGCACGCTCCTCCATTTTCTCCTTTGCGGCCTCTAAACTGTTGGATAGTTGGTGATGAAAGTGAACCGAACAGTTCATGAAGAACAGATTGTTTATGAACGTTCCATCTGTTTAAGCATATTGTCTATGGCATGTATCTCATAAAATGTTTTTCTGACACTAACTCACATTTTTCATTCAGGATGACATAATGGGTTTACTCTTTTTACAGGATCCAATACAATTACCCTCCTTCCAATCCGCATTCATTCGGAACGGTTAGCAGTTCAAAAATAAAAGATTATTTATATACGACCCATCTCAAGGAAGCATAATATCTATGGTGTTTGTAACGAAATGTGGGCTGCTTTTCCCGACACTAACCACACTATTTCTTTCAGGATGACACATAACGTTTACCGTCTTTAGAAGATCCACCATACTTAGCCGATTTTAAAACCGCATCCAAAGTGAAATAAATATGATAGGGTAAAGTGCAGACAATGTTTCTGCGAATTGTTTTATAGTAATATATTTACCGGTATAATTGAATATGCTGACTCCAAAAATTACATACAACAACCTCGGTCGCAAGAATTGCAATTGAAAATATCGTAATTATTCCCTTAATATTAAGTTTAACGGCTGAACTGGATATTACCAACAGCATTTTTGGGATTTTTTTTTTGTAACACGTAAAGTCGAGTGTTCCGATTTCAAAAATGATATTTATATGCGGCGCAAAAGTTGATTTAAAAAGTTATCACAGTTCAAAGTTTCATAACAGTTAAAATTTTCGTTCACACAAATCGTTACAAATCTGACAGTTGCATGTTTTGTAACATGTAAAATCGAGTGTTCTGATTTCAAAAATGATATTTATATGCGGCGCAAAAGATTATTAAAAAATTATCACAGTTAAAAGTTTCATAATTTCGTTCACACACATCGTTACAAATCTGACAGTTGCATGTTTTGTCTATGACATGAATGACGCCTTGCCGTAGACAGCAGATAAATATTGATTGAATTGTTTGACTTTATCTATGGATTCACCTTGTGTGGTGAAGTAAGTACTAAAAGGCAAGAAAATATTATGCTGCATTACACATACGGTTTTAATTGAACAAGTAATTATATTAAACAAGTTTTTCACGAAATATTCAATAAATACTTTATTCAGTCAACTACAGAATAAGTCATAAGTACCATCTCCCCGGGAATTTGGCTCGTTACATGTTTATAAAAAGGTGTAAAGAGTTGTACGTGGATCGAGCCGATGAATTCCTACGATTAGCCGCCAAACTGTATAACCCCCTTTTTTAGGTTAGGTTTGGTTAGGTTAGGTTAGGTTGGGTTAGGTTAGGTTTGGTTAGGTTAGGTTAGGTTTGGTTAGGTTAGGTTGGGTTAGGTTAGGTTAGGTTAGGTTAGGTTGGGTTAGGTTAGGTTAGGTTAGGTTTGGTTAGGTTAGGTTAGGTTAGGTTTGGTCAGGTTAGGTTAGGTTTGGTTAGGTTAGGTTGGGTTAGGTTAGGTTAGGTTAGGTTTGGTTAGGTTAGGTTAGGTTAGGTTTGGTTAGGTTAGGTTTGGTTAGGTTAGGTTAGGTTAGGTTAGGTTAGGTTAGGTTAGGTTAGGTTTGGTTTGGTTAGGTTAGGTTAGGTTAGGTTTGGTTTGGTTAGGTTAGGTTAGGTTTGGTTAGGTTAGGTTAGGTTAGGTTTGGTTAGGTTAGGTTTGGTTAGGTTTGGTTAGGTTAGGTTAGGTTTGGTTAGGTTAGGTTAGGTTCGGTTTAATTTTATCACATATTTCTTTTTAGGTTAGCTTCAATATTTCAAATGAGGAGCAATGATTGATTTACAAATCATTGTCAATCAATAAAAGAATACAAATGGTTTATTTACTATCAATTATCGATATGTTCTATTTAATTTTATTCTGTAGTTGACTGCATAAAGTATTTATTAAATATTTCCGTATATTAAAACCGTGTGTGTAATGCAGCATAATGTTTTCTTGCCTTTTAGTACTTACTTCACCATACAAGGTGAATCCATAGATAAAGTCAACAATTCAATCAATATTTTTCTGCTGTCTACGGCAAGGCGTCATTCATGTCATAGACAAAATATGCAACTGTCAGATTTGTATCGATTTGTGTGAACGAATTATGAAACTTTGAACTCTGATTACTTTTTAAATCCTTTTTTGCGCCGCGTATAAATATCATTTTTGAAATCGGAACACTCGACTTTACGTGTTACAAAAAAAAAAAATCCCAAAAATGCTGTTGGTAATATCCAGTTCAGCCAAACTTTGAACTGTGATAACTTTTCAAATAAATTTTTGCGCCGCATATAAATATCATTTTTGAAATCGGAACACTCGACTTTACGTGTTACAAAAAAAAAGAAAAATCCCAAAAATGCTGTTCATATGGTAATATCCAGTTCAGCCGAATAGACTCCTTACCGGCGCGCTGGTCGGCCTTCCTGGAGTACTCCGAGCACTCCTGCTTGATGTCAGGATGTGATATCTCTATCTCGGTGTAGGGCGCTCCACCGCCTGCTCCTTCATCGCCGCTCCCGGCTGCAGACCCTGGCTCGGCCTTGACGGCAGGAACATCTTGGACGGCGCGGTTCATGGTTCTAGTTTCTTCCAGGGAGGATGACACGCGTTCAGCAAATGACAAGTGTAGAATGACTCACGTACATAAACACTAGGAGGGCATTAGGGATGGGCGTTGAATGGACGGACTAGTTGAAATCAACCGTTGACGTTGCATCGACGCGTCGACCGTTTACGTTTATCGCATGGACTAGTTGAATTCGTAGACGGTGGACAGCGGACGCCGTGGTCGGTGGACGATTCGAGATTAACGCAATGCAAAGCAACGAGCGAGAGCAAGACAAAACGTCTCCGTTTATTTCTCTCTCATCTCTCGCTGTCGACTTGTAGATGCCATAGACGGCTCGACGGGTAATTTCATTTCAACTCTAAAGTACACTACCATAGAGTGCAGATCTGTGTACACGAACTATGACTAGAGATTTGAAATTTGAATACATGCGTAGCGCGAGATAGGCTTAATAAGCTATTATCTATTATTTTTTACTTGATTTTTTGTGATGTCACGTGCGACGATTCGGTGAATTCCCAATTTTACGCCGTATAAAATAAAACAATTCTGTTTAATTATTTTATTTTTTATTGAACTATTATTAATTAATAGGCCGGCTAGATATTTTTCTAAAATCAATATTTTATTCGATCGATCTCGACTTCTTATATATTTACCTGAAAAGGGATGCTAAAATTTAATTATTGTGTTATTTCCTTACTTTTCAACTTTAGCATATAAATGATAAACAAACTTGTAGGGAATAAAATTTTCTATACCTAACTATGGTCCTTATTCAGGAGTCCAACATTAATTATTGTATATGTAATATAATCTTGAATTTAGGTTTAATTAATTTTTATTATAAATTCCCTATTTTCAACTTTATAGATAAAAAAATAATCTATTATAATTTTGTTTACACCACTTTTTATTGGTTTTTTACATGTTTCGGGAACAATGTTCCTTTTCTCAAATTGAGCCTTAAACTAAAGTTGACAAATAATACAGATATATTTATTTATTAATAATGTCACCACAAAGTGAAAGTCTGACTTTGAAAGATGTATTCTTCAATAAATTTCTAGATAACATCTCAAATGTAAAGTATTTTTAAATTATGTATTTATTTATAAATTTATAGATAATAAATAAATGTAAAGGTTTTTATCATTTTATTTAACTTGTATTGAAAGGAATGAATTTTTCGTAATCGATTTGAGTTAGTGTAGTGATAGTCCAACGTTTTACAAAAAATAATACTCATAATCAAGGCAGGAATATAGTCCTGCTAGGTTATTACAGTCGAACTCGGTTATAACGAGCTCGGATATAAGGAGATCCCGGCTATAATGAGAAAACCTGAGAATTCGTTTTGATTTGCGCATAGTCCCATACAATCGGTCTCGGCTATAAGGAGCGCGATTCCCGGATATACGGAGCAAATTTTAGAAACTTTGCAAACATATTTGCTTGGGTTACAGAAAAAAAAGACAAATACGTACTCATAACAATGAACTTTTTCACTTTGCTTTTAAAGCGGCTCACACTTAATTAGGGTTCATTTTATGATGTACACAAACTTGTGTCCGAAAATGCCACGTGCGCAGGCAAGCAATAGTTTACTGAAGGTCGAGAATACCGGTCATATAACTCCGATTATTGGGGGTTTCTGGTGACAGTTTATTTTATGCAGTTTACTGTATTAGCATTTAAAGGCCTAATCAGTTAAACGTGTTCCCTAAAAAACGAAAGTGTCACTAGGTTCGCGAAAAAGTCGAAATTATCGGCGTCAAAAAGTCTGTAAAAAGTTTTCACAATCGTCTTCTACAGTTTCATCACTCTGGAAAGATAAGGATGTTTTTTCAGCTGCTCTTGAAAATAAAATCACACAGTCAAAAAAATTTGTGAAAAAAGTGAATCCCGGATATAAGGAGTCCCGGCTATAAGGAGCAAATTTAGTTGGTCCCGTCGTGTTCGTTATAACCGAGTTCGACTGTATTGTTTTCCAAATAACCCTGTACACATGTAATAATGTGTATCTAATATATTTTTTTATACACACATTGCTTTGTACTTTATATTTTTAATTTTTATACTCATATTTTAATGCTTATACCCGATACATTCACTGCTTATATATGTAGTTTATATTTATATTTTACTGCTTACACCTGATATTGTTGTGTATACCTACTTTTTTCTTTATTATATATAGAAAGAAGTATATAAAACAATATGTAAAAGTCTATAAACAAATAAATAATAAAATATTTCTTTTTACATATAAGCACAAGTAGCGGTTTTACTTTCCCCGAAACTATATTCCTTCGAACTTCTTTAAATTTTAAAAATTAACGTTATAAAAATAACCAACGGTTGTGCCGTCGAGCAGCGTCGTGTCAAACCGTAGACAGTTGACTATCGTCCCGATGTTTAGATAAACGTCTGCAAACGTCTGCGACGTCCGCGTAACGAAGTTGACGCGTCAACTAGTTGACAAATTCAACTAGTTGATCGTCTCGTCGATGGATGGACGTGGACGGTCTCGTTTCGTCGACGGTAAATACGTCGACGACTCATCCCTAGAGGGCATAGACAAATTATCTAATAAATTATGCAATAGGTAGGACTTTAAATTATTTGAGTTTTTTCGCCATCTCCATTTCAATAATACTTACCAATTCAATAATATAAACCACACGTGTGTTTTTGATCTCACATTTTTCTCTTAACACATTTATACAAATTATGAAATAAAACTAAAAACATAAATCAAGAAAGCCACAATATTGTCTTAATTACGTTTTGCATTGAAATTACTTTGTAAAATTGAACTAATTTGTATAATCCTTTAACTTATTTCTGCAAAGTCATTTCATTGTTTTGAGTGAAATATGCAGAGTTGTTTTTTAAATACATATATATAGCAAGGAATAATTTGATGAGTCAGAAAATACAACAAAATGCGACTATTTTTTAATTTTTGGAAAAATGACAAATCACATGACTAATTATTTTAAAAATTTGGCAAGAAACAATTTGATAAAAATAACAAAGTCTTTAAGAGATATTTCATAAATAAACGAAACTACAAAATTTTATTTCTGCCCTTCTGAAAACCCTTATTACTCCCTTTCTTTCAATTTGTAGGGTCTGCTTGCTTGTCTGTCGAAGAAACGTTGGATCTACTTTTAACCCTTTTCCCGTGATCCAATCGAGCTGAAACTTTGCAGGCAGACTCGTGGCGACGATAAAAATGATTTAACAAATTATCGTTTAAAAAAATTAATAACTATAATATAATTTTTCGAAAAATTTTATTTCTCCCTTTCGTAGCTTCGTCCGACTCAAGCCCAACGCGTGGGGTAAGCGCCAAAAGTGTTTCAACTAGTAAATGAGAAAGGGAGTGTAATAACTTGGTTTTTATGGATAAGTTTTTATTTTTTAACTTTTTTTTTTGCTCATACATTTATTTGTTTACAATTGATGTTATAATCTTCCGGTAGCCAAAAGTAAAAAGAAAAAATCGAGAGCGTGAACCAAAACATTTTTTATAAATTCGTTATTGAAAATAAAATAGAAAAAAAACATTTCACAGTGATTTTATATATTATGTTTTTTAAACATTTTTATCTGTCCCCAGAGAAGTTAGAACTTGTGCTTGGGGACACGAGTACACGATGCATAACAACCATTGATTATAATGTATGTAAGAAAAAATAAATTTTTAAAGTAAATCAATGAGTGAAAAGAGGCATGTAAAGGTAAGTATAAAGTAAACAATATAATATAACGAATAAATGTGTAACATAGGACGATCACATAAATATAAATATCTTATTTATTTAACAATATTTGTTTAAAGGAATATGTTTTTTTAAGAACTATAATTGCAATGAAATAATACAAAGGTAAAGTATACCATCGGGCATGTTAAACATAATTTTAAGGGTGAGTGTTAGAGCATGAATGATAAGTATAAGCCAATAAATGGATTAATGTGTAGAGTTATTATCATTAAATAAATATTAGTGAATCAAGTAGATTTAAAAAATTATTTTCAGAGTACCTAAAGTTATTTTTAAATTTTAACTATGTTTTGTTTTGATTGTGTATTATTATATTTGTTTTATGTATGTCTTGAATTTTGTATATTGATTTTCAGTTCTGATATTCATTGGTGAATTATTGAAAAATTAAATACCTAGATAAGGGTAATGGTGTTGCGTGGTTGTTTTATTGTACTTGTGAATGTTTAAACATCCTATTCTTTGAGCTCTTTGGCTATGAATATGAGATTATGAATTTGCGGTTTATTCATATTATGTTTAATGAATGTCTCTTTATGTATTTGTATTATTGAAGCGTTTTTGTATAATCTGTCTAATTTTGGAAGATTAATTTCATTGAAAAGTAGATCTGTGGGGAAGGTTCTATATTTTTAAAATATTACTTTGATAATAAAGTTTGAGTTAACAGAGTGTTAGTTATATTTGTATAAACCACTACCAGGTTTTAGGTCGACCAACACTTCACTATTACGTTCATAACACTATACACCAAAACATCATCACATGCGTGTTGTGATAAATATTGGTGAAAAGTTAACAATACTATGGTTGTGGTGTATAGTGTTGTGAACATAATAGTGTAGTGTTGGTCCTGACGAAGAGACGGGAACGTCTCGAAATTGGTAGGCCTAAAATCTGGTAGTAGTTTATACAAATTTAACTTACACTCTATTATAATATCTAACCACAAAGTTACTGCTTTAAATAATTGAAATATTAATAATATTTGAGTTATTTTAAGAGCCTGTAAATTACTTTTATAAGACCCCCCATCGTACTATTCCATATAATTATACGGATTGTACAAAAGCATCGTATAATGTTCTAAGTGATAAAGTTTTCAATATGTTGCGTAGACTTATCATTTTCCATCACAATCATGTTTATATGATTCTTTCATTTCAATTGCTGGTCTATAAAAACACCCAAGTACTTAACAGAATTCATCAATTTGTCACAGTTCATAGAGCAACAGTTTTCACTGTGGCAGTTAGGACTATGTATTTTTCAAACTATATCGTTTGGAATATTGGGTAGGTTTAATGAGAAAGGGTATACCTGCTGTTTTTTCAGCATTTAGGGATAAAAAATTACAGTCGAAATTTTGTCTTGAAATCGATTTATAATTGTCTTTTCCCATGAACCATTAGTTATCACACTAGCAGTATCATCGGCAAAAGTTTTCCAGAAATAATGAATAGCATTGGTCCTTTTGCGTATTAATGAAGTATAATGTTTTATGTTTTTAATTAAATTTTTATTCAATGTTAACAAAATTTGTTGTTATTTTATGGGAAACCGTAGTATTTCGAAGTCTCATCATTCTCAAGCGCCCGGCAGACGAAAGCTGTGAGAGCAGAATGACGTAAGCGGATATTCCGCGATCGGTACACACCGCGCACGTGGGTGCCCTGAGCCGCGAACGTGTGTGGCGGAGGTCACGGTCCAATATTAAATATTTATTTAAAATGCACACAACTAGAAGAGGTACGGAATTATTGGGATTATTTAAAATATGTATGTACATACAAGTACAAATGGGATAAAATTATTAAATACATTTTACATTTATTTCAAAGAAAAATGCTACATTAATCTGCTGTAATGTGATCACAGTTCCATTAGTTGCATCGCAAATAAGATTAACCGTAACACATCTCGCAAAAAAGAAATATTTTTCATCTTCATTAAGTCTTCAGTCATCTGGGTTCAGGTTTTCAAATTTTAAAACATACTCAGAATCACTATCATTATCCTCTTTCGGTGAATCTAATTCGTACACTAGGGTGGAGTAAAAATGTATGGAGAATATTTTTTTTTCTATTTTTGTAATAGCATAGTGGTAAAAAGTTGCCTATGGATAAGTAAATGAAGTATGTTAAATAAAATTTAACATATTATAACGATTTGAGGTGCCCCAGCACAAAATAATTTTCATAAAAAGTATTATTTCGTCTATTTTTGACAGCCTCAATAAGATGTATAAAAACCTTAATGATCTATTGGAATAGTATTTGTCATGTTATTTGAAATACATATTTTTATGTAATTATAAAAAAAAACATATAAAATTTAGGGTTCATGGTGCCCCAAAACCTCTTAAATCAAAAATAAATCAAGAAATTTCCAAATTAAACGCGATTCATATTCATGAAATATTTATTAAAAAATGTTATAAAATAGGCAAATTAAGTAGAAAATTCACGTTTGGTATCAAAAGGCATCATCTGACGTGATGACAGCCTGGCCCTGATAAAATCATCATGTTTTTTCTCTCCACATACAGCACCTGAAGCTTCAGTTACGAGCTTGATGCAACGCTCCACGGCTTGAGTTTGACAGGGAAAGAGTGCTATATTATTTTTCTTTATAAGACCACTTTCTACGATTTCTTTTAAAGCTTCAGTAGATATAGGTGGCTCAGTAACAGTAATTTGATTATCGTGCCAAACAATGATATCGGTATAATGGGAAGCATTGAAATTAAATGATGGAACTTTGAATTTTCGGATTCCTGTGACTTTCTCCGACCTTGCTTTCAGAATACGTTGGCAGGCCAGTTGCCGTATCACTTTGTTGTCATCTGCAAGCATGGCTGTACGAACATTTTCTGGATGACCAAAATATCCATTTCTTTGTATAACTGAATCAATCACTTTCTTCAAACTATCGTTTAAATAGCGACTACAATTAATTGTAAACCACAAATGCTGTGCTTCATTTACACAGAAGGATTGCATTTGATTTGAAACCACGTTCGCCCATAAACTTTAATCACAAAATTGGCTAATATAAGAAGATTCTCTTCCGGATCAGTCTTTGTGAGTAAGATCCTGTTTTGTTAGCCACCTGGAATGGTTCTGAACCGGGTTCTCTATTTGCCAGGTCAGAAGGGAAAATACCAGTGCTAATGGCAGTCATTATTTCAAGTAGATATGTTTGATCGGTGCTTAGATCTTTAGTAATAACAGGAAGCGGCGTGGGTATAGCGGCAAATTTCATAACTGGCTTTTTTTCACATTGTTGCAGTTCAGATCCTATTAGCCCTGAAAAACATCGAGTTCCTGTAGTTTGATGATCCAAATGTAACAAAAGGTGTTGTAGTGGTAATTCATTCGAATGAAGGGTACAGATAAACCATTGTAACGGTTTATTTATCTCTTCCTCTAACAGTCTAATGACACCGCCTTTAGATCCAGTATTTATTACCGCACCATCACAGCCCACTACAGATAACGCACTCAAGTCAACCGATTTATTATTTAAATATTTTATTATTATTATTATTAAACTATCTTTGATTGCCCTAGCTGTTTCTGTCTGGACCGTGACATGACCAAAGAAAACACTTCCTGCTTCTGATACAATGACGTAATGATCTTCTATTTGCCGTTTTCTATATCACTTATCTCCTTTCTTGACTGTTACCAACGTTTTGTCTTTTCTACCATCAAAGTAAAGACCAGGCATTGGTTGATTGCGGCTCATGTTTTGTAAAGCAGATCTTTCTTTGCTCTTTCCCGTCGAAACTTCGAACGATCTATCACTCTACTTTGGTCACTTGGCGTAATAATGCCAACGTCTTTCAGGACAGCAGAAGCTATAATAGCGGCAGACCTATCATAAACTCCAGTACGATCGCAGGCAAGAGCTAAAGATGGGAGATTTATACGCATCTGTTTAGGAGGCGGCTCAGCAACATATTGTATCTGTTCTCGGTTAGGTGAAGGCGCCGGTAAAGGTAAATTATCAGAAAAGCTGCTGCTGCTGCTAGTGTTGCTGCTACTAATTGTTTCGTCAGCTTGAGGATGAAAACAAGAAGGTTTTTCATAATTTTGTTGCTGTTTCAAACGAGATGACTCAATTTCTTTTCGTTCTTATTTTTTCTGTATTTTTTTTTGTTGAGGTTACATCAATGCCTCCGATAATCATTATTATTATTATAAGTTATTTAATGATTGGGTGCGTT
Source organism: Agrypnia vestita (assembly GCA_016648135.1). Taxonomy (NCBI): domain Eukaryota; kingdom Metazoa; phylum Arthropoda; class Insecta; order Trichoptera; family Phryganeidae; genus Agrypnia; species Agrypnia vestita. The sequence continues at coordinate 11,225 of JADDOH010024562.1, read as the reverse complement.
CAAAAACAAAAGAATAACTATTTCTACGATTTATGTAAAGTTTAGCATTTGGTTTTGCAGTAACGAACATTGATAAGTTTTGTTCTAATGGGGGCACCTTTAAATGTAAACCTAGACAAAAAATATTATCGCATTTGCTTATTGTGCCTATCACGCAGCTTTTTGCGGGTATGCCATAGTAAAAATTTAAAAAAATAATTTCACTCCACCCTAACGTACACGTATCACGTCTGTCGATGCCCAGTGAGGGGAGTTACTTTCGCGGTCAGACCTCTCTATCAGAAGACTTAAAAGATACTTTCACCAGATATCACTGATTAGCCGATATATAATTTTTCTTTATTTTCGGTGGTTCACTTGGTGTCACTCAGCTGCCTATGTTGGTTACAATTATTGTAGTGGCATAACTGATTTATTTTGTATTGCGTGTTGGTTATGCTTCTCATAATATCATATTTCAATATATGTTTGAAAGTATATGAGATCATGATGAAATCATGAGAGTATACAGACCTTTGGTCTGTATACTCTCATGATTAATACTTAAAATGCGATCCACATTTAAAAGAAAATAATTTGATATATTTTATGCAATCTATTGATAATATTATTATATTTATATTAGTCTTGGTTCATGCTGTTACTGTTTGCGGGGACTGACATGTTTTTAGTGATTTCAGATTTATCATCATGCCTTGAAAATATAGGTGCCGTGTGCCGGTTGCTTGGATATATACGAAATATGTCGCAGGTTACAATTAAAAATTCATAACAAAAGTGACAAAAACCTTACAAAATATATTTTTAAAATTTTTTAATTATTTTATTTGATATGTATCAAATCGAGTGAATTTTGAATAATCCATATAAGTTAGTGTACTGTCATAGTTATACATTTTACAGAAAATAACTGTTATATCTATCAAACAATTTAACTCTAAATGATATAACATAAACGCTCAACGCAGTTTTATTGAAAAATACTAGGCTGTAATTTCTTTGTTTGTTTGTATGTTACTTTTTGTATATAAAATATGATGAATTTGTGTAGCCAGACTGGCAAGAAAGACAAAAATTGGCGAGCCTGGTACTTTTGACTGATTATTTCATCATCTGTGGTCCTTAGGGACATGTTTTTAATTGAATATAATAAAAACGAATATGAAATGTAAATTAGCATGAAAACACTGAGAAAAAGTTTATGAAACCTATTGAATTGAATTTTTGATTGCGGGACCACTGCTCATAGAGCTGCGACTCGAATTATGAGATGTGATCTCGCCGACAGACAGAGGTTGGCGACGTTGGTTCCCGAAATGCCGACCTCTGGTTACCGCAAATGCACCTGGGATTTTTAATAAAACACATTTAATGATGGTGGTGCATTACTGATTCATCTTTATGTCAAGTTTCATGACATCATCAGGGGTGTTGATAAGTATTCTACTTTATTAGAGATCTTAATAATTAATCACTCTTTGCAAAAAATCACTAAATTTCTACCAAAATGACAGTAGATGGTGTAGATGGTAAGATGGTGTAGCCACTTAACTCTTGTTTATTAGAGATTTTAATTAAATGTTACCTTAGGCTTACGTGTGACAAAACAGTATATTTATTGTTGGAGTGATATTAAGAAATCTTCTAAGATGCCAGATAAATTTGATTATTTTAATGTTCCAGATTCTGAAACGTTGAAAGAATTCGAAATATTGGATATTCAATTGCTTTCTGGAACCAAATCTTATAAAGGTATGTATAATCCGTATAATTGTTTGGAGGATCTATATTGGGAAGTATTAAATAATATTGTTTAGTAAAGCTTAATATCCCTAGTAAGAAATAATTTTTGACTATTGTGATTACCCAACGAAAGAAATCTATAAATACCTACTACTAGTAAAATAATATGAAAACATAGTAGTGACAGCACATACACCATGTTATTATAATTTTAAATGAATTATTTACTATCATGTTAGTATTATTATTTTACAATAATTGTTATGTATAACAAGTTACATATTATGAATCAGAACCGAAATGTCACTGCACAAATACAAACCTTTGATTAGCTGGAAGTTTTTTTGGCATATCACATGAATTCATTTTGCCAAAAAAATCTGATATTTGAATATTTGAATCAGTTAAAAGGTAAAAATAATCTACAACTAGGTATGTATTTTCCTTGAAGCAATTTGAACATGATCCTGAAAATATTCATTTGGTCAACTTCTTTAATATTAATACTACCGTTAACTTTTTAGATAAGACAGAACAACATATACCAAAAAAATAAATACCAAGCGCCTACCAATAGTAACACCAAATGAAAAACATATGCCCAAGAAACGCACACTTAGCGAGAAGATGTGTGGAAATGGACGCTGGAATGCCTTGAATGCGAAGTGTTTTGGATTTTTGTCAAAATTATTTGTTCTGCCAAGCCGTCAAACCTGAAATGGATTATTAAAAAAGGTTTCCTTTAGCTCGAGTGTAAATATGCATATATGTATTCAAAAACTTTAACAAAAAAATGGATCAGAAGATTATATCTGTGCGTTACTTTTTAAAAAAATTTTATAACGCTTTGCTTATAATGTAAAAAAAAATTATGTTTTTGTTGATGGTTTTGAAAATCTTGGGGAGAGATAAAGAAAACCAGTTTTTGCATTTAAAAACATGAGACGCGACGTCACTGGTGAACCAAGCAGGCACAGAAGCGAGCGCACCGCCAGCGGATCAACCGATGATCCGCGCCGTGTGTTCGATAAGCTCAAATTCTGTGCTATTCTGAAAATAGCAATATTGAGATGTCATGTCTTTATCCCAATCTTGACAGGTACGTAAAACATTGTATCGACGCCAATTTCAATGTTTTAAGTTTGACGTGTTTGAAATTAATGAATTCATTCAATCAGAAAGCTCTATCGCGTAAACAAACCTTAAGTTATTCACAATTACGAATAATGAGCTTTCTAATTGATTGAATTCATTAATTTCAAATCTGTCGAACAAAAAACGTCAAAAAAACGGCGCACGGACGGGTATTTAAGGAAAAAGCTGACCAAAATTATTTTAACGTTTTAATCGTCTTTAAATGATCTTTTATTATATATTTTTTTATGTTTTATATATTTTGGATCTAAATTTTTGTATTTTGATTATCAAACGTTAGCTTATTTTCTAAGGGTATTTACAAGCAAAAATATTTCTTAATTATTAAAATTTTTATTTATATATCATCTTCATCAGAATAATATGTTTTTTCTTCATCGGAGGTCTTGTTTGTTATTTCTTCCTCTTCTTCGAATCCAGGATCTATTGGCAAACTCGGTAAAAGGAAATGTAATACCTCTTTTGAGAAGGCCTTTTTGTTTCGCTTTTCTACAGGTCGCGAACATGAAATAAATGGATCCGAGCTTAACAATAATCGATCAAGAACATCTTTGTTACATTATATTCTTGAGAACTTTCTTGCGAAGTTCAGTCTATACTGCCGGAAGTGTGTATTACGAGCTTCATCAGCTTCTTCCGAAAGTTGACCAATAGGTAATATGGCATATTTGATTATCGAAGGTGCTTGAGCCAATATTTTATGGACAGTGGGCGTCATCGGATGCCACCCATACAACTTCACGTAGAGTTCTGCCGTTTCTTTGGAGAAGGTCGCAAATTTGTTTACATCTATTTGATGACAACTGGAAATTACTTCTAAAATTATTTTGAATATTTTTATTAGTTGTAAGTCCACTCCGATTATTATTGATGCCGTTTCTGGATCAGAAAAAAATCTACGTGAAGTGTTGCCGTCATTAGTGTTTCTAAAGCCAGCTTTTGGTATATCAACTAATAAAGACACACTTCCTTTATCTCCTGCTGTATTCGTTTTTTCTCATCTTCAACTGATTTTCATCTTCACCTTTATGAGATGCAGCTATCCACTTTCGTTTAAATTCCGCCTTGAAGAATGTTATTTTTTGTTTAAACTCGTTGATTTTTTCTGGTGGACAGTTCGTGATTTTCATGAGGATGTCCTCCATATATTTTATATTTTTGTCAAGCGAACGTTTAGGACACTCCTTGATGAAGCTATAGCTCCTCTCGTCAACTCCTTCACATTCTTTTCAATTGCTATAATAAAAGAAAGTCACTTGATTCAGTTTATATATTCGTAAATTTTTAACACATTCGAAAAAAAAATGTAAAAAAAAATGGCGGCTGTTGGCGGAAAATTTTTCTTCATCAAAAGTAAGATCATGAACTTGATCGCATCTCGCACTATTTTTTCACACACTTTCTGACACTTTCTCTCACTAAAACCCTTGAATATATCAAAAAGATTTTAATATTATTCTGTTTCAATACGATTTTTTTAAACATGCAAAAACTGTATAAATAATACGAATACAAAAATAATTTTCTATTAAAAATATAGTTAATACCTTGAACTTCAAAATCCATCACAAATATCTTCAGGTCACAGCTGCTAAATTACTCAGAAAGCGAATACAAAATGTTACTTGCAGGTAGGCGCCGAGAATAGAGACGTGCGGGCGAAACAAGGACTAAACTCCGACTGCCGTAACGGACAATACAAAGGTACTGTGTGCAAAAGATGGCTGTCACATGGCGTCTCAATCATTTAACTACAAGGAAACAGTTTTCAAATTACGCGAAGTTGATTTTTTAAATTTCGACTTTTGGCCAGCTTTTTCTTTAGATACCCGTGCGTGCGGCGTCACAATGTTATACAATAACTGTCAAGGTACAGGAAATATTGCTTAGTTCAGAATACGGATGATTGTATGGAAATAAATGTAGAGGCTTTCCGCGACGTCAAAGAAGAGACGGAAGATACGTCTAATGTGGCGCTGACCTTAAACTCAATGTCTGTCTGTTCCCTATACAAATATAAATTTTGTATAGGTACTCATTCTGGCGGATAACATGAGTGACATTTCCCCCCTACCACTTTACCCTTTCCACTCCATATGCAATATTTTCCATGCCAGTACAGATTGGTATTTGACCGATCAGACCCATATTAAGATAACTTGGGCCCGGTTGTTTCAAGTTCGATCAAAGTAAGCGGTCGATTAAAGCATAGATTTTTACGAAAACGGATCGTCTGATTGGTGGAGAACGTAAAAATCTATGCTTTAAAAGAACGCTTACTTTGATCCAACTTGAAACAACCGGCCCTTATTCTTTAGGACCCGGCGGGTAACAAAGGCGACATTTCACCCCTTGCCCCACCCCTCCCCTGATATATTTTCTGTATCTACACCGTTTGACCGACCTGACTCAAATTTTGCATACTTATAATTTAGGACCCGGCGGATAACATAAGCGACATTTCCCCCCTTCCCTGATATATTTTCTGTACAAATCTGCACCGTTTGACGGATCTGACCTAAATTTTGAATACTTTTGATTAAGGACATAGGTGACATGTCGGACACGAGGTGGTGACTGCTCCGGAACTATCAAAGGAATGATGAGGAGACTCTTGGCAGGCTGGAAGCCGATGACTTGAGATCTGAATCGAGAATCAAAGGCGCGTCAGAATATTTTATAATTTTGGCGCAGAAAGAAGGGAGGGTTGTCCCGCCTTCTCTCCGATTGGTCGACCACGAGAGTGCCAGTGTTGCCAGAATGTCAATTGTCTTTATCCCCTACATCATTTTCTCCAAAGACGTTTATACAATTTGTAAAATAAAACGAAAAATATGAATTATGCACACAACAAACCGTTCGGCACTAGCTCTTCGATTACCTTGAGGAACCAGAAGAAAGATTTGGATAAGTTTAATGTATTTACATATAGATCAAATGAATAACCTTTTTTTGTTAATTCAATTTATTTGACATCGGGCACTGCTGTTCATTTTGCACTGAGGTCTAAGAAGTGGTACAGAATGAGTTTCTATTGAACTTTTACTGTATGAAGAAGCATCAACAAAGACTCTACATAAACTAAAACAAACAGATTTACGGAACATGTTGCAGAAAGCGAATAGTTTTATTTGTTTATTTTTATTTATGTAATATATAAATTTTTTGATTGGACTGTGCCTGTCTCACTTGAAATATCTGTGTTGAGACAGGCATAGTTTACAATGGTATGTAGATACAAAACACTAAAACAGAGTATGTAGATATACAGTAAAATAATTATTTGTTTTTAATGAAGTATTGTACATCATAGTAGGATAATAAAAAATATATCATATGTGAGGTTATAGTGTATTTGGGCAAGTTTGCCTATTTTATATCTCTCCTTGTTTCTGAACCACTGTTTTATTTTGTATTTTATGTTAGGGTTGTAAATTGTGATTAGCCCAGGTTGCTTTAATTCATCAAGCATGCAATTAAATAATTTGGGTCCAAAATAGTCAAAGCTCCTTTGTCCATATGTGGTATGTAACCTTGGGATTTGTAGATTGCATTTGTTTAGTTGATTTTTATTGTGTATTTTTGAGTGTGTATGTGTATTTCAGAGTATTATTCGAATAAATTTGTTTAATACATTACAGAAGCATGGCCAACTACCTACATATTATGATATTTATATTTTTTTCTGTATTTTGTCTAACCAACTAATTATGTTTTCCTGTTGGATGACAAAATAAAAATAAAACACCAACATTTCACATGCAGGCCTCCGTCATACTAAGTATCGATATGACGGGCAATTGAAATTAATCACCTCTCAACTACCTGTATACGAGTGCACTGTTAATATGAAAGCATTTCCTCCCCTTAGTTAACGTAAATTAAAGCATATATTTTTAGTCGTATTTATGATTTCACTTTGTACGTGACCATGAAAACAATTTATATGCCTCATGCCTAATGTATATTCAAGCTTCATTAATGAATGCAAGAATAATTAAACTGCGAATATGGAAACATCGTTTGTGTACTTGATGTGCAAAATGTATATTTTGCAGCTGAATTTTCGAATGCAGATGTAAGTAATATGTGAACGTGAAAATATTATTTATCCATTATGCTTAAGCATATGTCGTTCGAAGCTTGATTTCTGATTGCAAGAATAACTACACTGTGAACATGAAAAAAGTTTTACTCCAGTATGGGAAAGCGTGTGTGTTTTTAAGCTTGATTTAAAATTGCACGAATAAGTGCATTGTGAACATGAAAATAGTTTTTCTCCAGTGTGCTTAAGCACATGAACTTGTAAAGAAGATTTTCGATTACACGAATAATTGCATTGTGAACATGAGAAAAGTTTATTTCTCTTGTGTAAAACCATATGTCTTTTTAAGGAGTATTTCTGATTGCACGAATAATCGCACTGTGAACACGAAAATAGTTTTTCTCCGGTGTGCTTAAGCACATGAACTTGTAAATTTGATTTCTGATTGCTTGAATAATTGCACTCTGAACATGAGAACAGTTTCTTTCCAAGGTGTGAAAATGTATGACTTCTTAAGCTTGATTTCATATTGCACGAAAATGCGCACTGTGAACAAGAAAACGGTTTTTCTCCAGTGTGCTTAACCACATGTCTCTGTAAATCTGTTTTCTGATTGCACGAATAACTACACTGTGAACATGAAAATAGTTTTTCTCCTCCAGTGTGCTTAAGCACATGACCTTCTAAAAGTGATTTCCGATTACACGAATAATTGCACTCTGAACATGAGAACAGTTTCTTTTCAAGATGAGAAAGTGAATGTCTTTTTAATTGTGATTTCTGATCGCACGAATACTCGCACAGTGAACATGAAAACGGTTTTTCTCCAGTGTGCTTAAGCACATTAGCTTGTAAATGTGATTTCCGATTACACGAATAATTGCACTCTGAACATGAGAACAGTTTCTTTCCGAGGTGTGAAAGTGTATGTCTTTTTAGGCTTGATTTCTGAATGCACGAATAACTACACTGTGAACATGAAAACGGTTTTTCTCCAGTGTGCTTAAGCACATGTCTTTGTAAGTTCGATTTCTGACTGCACGAATAACTGCACTGTGAACATGAAAACGGTTTATCTTCAATATGCTTAAGCACATGAACTTGTAAATGTGATTTCCGATTACACGAATAATTGCACTTTGAACATGAGAACAGTTTCTTTCCAAGGTGTGAAAGTGTATGTCTTTTTAAGTGATATTTCTGATTGCATGAATAATCGCACTGTGAACATGAAAATAGTTTTTCTCCAGTGTGCTTAAGCACATGAACTTGTAATTGTGATTTCCGATTACACGAATAATTGCACTCTGAACATGTGAAAAGTTTCTTTCCGAGGTGTGAAAGTGTATGTCTTTTTAGGCTTGATTTCTGATTGCACGAATAACTACACTGTGAACATGAAAACGGTTTTTCTCCAGTGTGCTTAAGCACATGTCTTTGTAAGTTCGATTTCAGACTGCACGAATAACTGCACTGTGGACATGAAAACGGTTTTTCTCCAGTATGCTTAAGCACATGAGCTTGTAAATGTGATTTCCGATTAAACGAAAAATTGCAGTCTGAACATGAGAACAGTTTCTTTCCAAGGTGTGAAAATGTATGTCTTTTTAAGCTTGATTTTAGATTGCACGAAAATGCGCACTGTGAACAAGAAAACGGTTTTTCTCCAGTGTGCTTAACCACATGTTTCTGTAAATCTGATTTCCAATTACACGAATAACTACACTGTGAACATGAAAATAGTTTTTCTCCAGTGTGCTTAAGCACATGAACTTGTAATTGTGATTTTTGATTACACGAATAATTGCACTCTGAACATGAGAACAGTTTATTTCCAAGGTGTAAAAGTGCATGTCGTTGTAAGTGTGATTTCTGAAAGGACGAATATTCGCACTGTGAACATAACAACGGTTCTTCTCCAGTGTGCTTAAGCATATGTTTCTGCAAGGTTGATTTTTGATTGCACGAATAATTGCACCGTGAACAGGAAAAAATACTCTTTCGACTATGTGAGACTTCGTGATTTCTCAAGGAAGACTTCTGCTTACTCGTGTACCGTGACTGAGAACAGGAAAGCGCCTTCTTACCAGCGGGAGTAAGCGCATTTTTGCTTGTGGATTTTTCAGGGTTAGAAACACTCTCCGAATCCGGCTGTTTTCCAAGGGCAGATGAAATCACAGTTGGATCATCCGAAAAGGAATCTTGTGTTCTCAAGAGATCTGCAATGTTAACAGTTTTTGCATGAATAAAATGATCTGTATACAGTTCTGAATACGTATGTGTATAACGCCTAAATATTAATGTCATCGGATTTTTTTTTAATATTCCGGATTTCCGAAATCTTGTGCTACTTTTGTTGGCTGTATGTTATGTATATCTGAAGGAATGAGTGGGTTTAAAGGGGGCAAGGGTAATGATGACTTTATTTTCCGCAGGTTGCTTAAGAATAATTGAAAGCGTCCGTATAAAAAGGGTCTATATACAAAAACGCAATTTTACAGGAGAGACGAAACACACTTGAAATAAGTAACCAGAATCTCTGATTTTTTCATTTTCTAAAAGTTACTTGCCTTTTATTTATGTTTTCTTTATTTTTTCGTGTATTAAGCAATCCCAATGAATTGTAGACATCCGTCATATTCGTTACTATCAGATTAATATAGAGGAATATAGACGCTTTTTCCACGTTAGCTTTGTAACTTTGAGGTCGTATTTCCTGAAGATTGACTTGAAATCATGGTAAATGAATACCGCGCATGGTGCATAGAGTTATATAGATCATCCGAAAACAATGAAATCACTTTTGAACCCGATGTACTGTGTAGACCAGTTTTTATAGGGACGCCTTCAATTATGTAAAATTCGGATCAGATCAATTTGCGCAATGCAGGGTCGTGGATGTAGTTGACATGCAAGATAGTGAATGGGCCCTCTTATGGTAAACGTGGTTTGGCATTTTCTAGGAATAAAACAGTACAAACATCTATTTTCTATGGGCATCTATGGCCTCAAATGTCAAAGTGTATCGTTTTTAACTTCAAATAACTGCTTTTAAACTTGCTAGCGCCTAAATTTGTCTTCATTTATGTAATCAAGATCCTTCATCACGCCAAGGAAAAAAAGAAACAAAATCGGAGTTTCCTAAATATTGTAAACCATAGCCAAACATGGTCCATTGTTGAAATCAGGGCCCTCAATATCACCACAGTACAACCCCTCGTAAAGAACTGGATCCAAACCGTAAAGTACAATTTAGTTCATCCATCTTAACGCTCATATCAGGTGCGAGCATTTCACACGATCCAAATAAATTAATAATGAATAGACTCCTCACCGGCGCGCTGGTCGGCCTTCCTGGAGTACTCCGAGCACTCCTGCTTGATGTCAGGATGTGATATCTCTATCTCGGTGTAGGGCGCTCCACCGCCTGCTCCTTCATCGCCGCTCCCGGCTGCAGACCCTGGCTCGGGCTTGACGGCAGGAACATCTTGGACGGCGCGGTTCATGGTTCTAGTTTCTTCCAGGGAGGATGACACGCGTTCAGCAAATGGCGAGTGTAGAATGACTCACGTCCGTAGTCACTAGAAGGGCATAGACAAATTATTTTATTAATTATCCAATAGGTAGGACCACAAATAATTTGAGTTTCAATAATACTATTGTCTTCAATGTGTGATAAACCATACGTGTGTGTTTGACCTTACAATTTTCTCTCAAAATTTTTATATACATTATAAAATAAAACTAAAAATATAAATCCAAACTAACTAACTAACTAACTATCACGCCGTTTCCCTGCAGGGGTAGGCAGAGAGGATTGAACGCCACACTCTTCTATCCTGGCACACCACTTTTGCTTCGGCCACATTCATACATCTTCTCATACACGTTCTACGGTTGTTGCGGCTTTTAACAGGGCCATCCTCAAATACTTGTAGTACCTGATCGTGCCAGGTCTTTCGCGGACGCCCTCTATTCCTGTTGCCTTCAACATTCGCCTCATATATTTTCTTAACCATCCTTTCCTCGTTCATACGTTCCACATGACCAAACCATCTCAGCACTCCTTTCTTTATTCTATCTACCACACTACAGCAGCATTGCATTCACTTCTAATTTGTTCATTCCTCACTCTATCGACCAAAGATTTTCCACACAAGCGTCTTAGTGACCGCATTTCAACCGCATTCAGTCTACTTTTTGCCAATTCCAGGCTTCACTTCCATACATAAGGGTTGGCACTAGAACGCCATTATGTACCGCTAGTCTTGCTTCTTTTGAC